>PVHP010018211.1:0-34231 GCA_004024765.1 Zapus hudsonius | reverse complement strand
AGAGAGCAAGAACAAATAATTCAGAGAGAAACAGCAGTCTCAGCAGAAAGGACACCCGAGTTCTGAGTCCCCTTTGTTGTTCTGTGAAGGTCAGATCCTGTATTTGACCCTTCAGGACCTGCAGGTGCATAGGGACGAACTATTACTATCCTTAGAAATGTTTAGAGAAGAAATCCTGACATAAGTTTATAGAAAATACAATGTAGCAAAGCAGTGGCATATTTTATTAAATTAAATCACAGTCCAGGAACTTACATAGAATTTTAAACACGACAGCAAGTTTCAGCCCTAAAAGCTCATGGAAACCCATTAGAAGCCATTGCCTGCCATTCTCGGTAGGTGTCTCCTATTACCTGCAGAGTCACAGCTAACTGAGTCACAGCCACCTTTCCACATGGAAAACTTCAAGAGTGACCACTAGTACTCTGCTTGGTGTTCATTTGTGGAGATAACACTAGTGTAAGCAGGTGTTCCTCAGAGTGTTAAGTGGCTCACAGATCCCATGTGAGCTTCCTGGGATGGTTCTTAGAGCTACCATGGCTGTCAAACGTATGTCCTTTTGCCACAGTTAGGAAGCTGTGGGTCAGAGAGGACACCAGAGCTGCTGTCAGCTTCAGCCTCCCTGCTCACCACGTGAGAGAGCCCCTTCCTGCTGCTGCTCTGGACTGTCCACAGTGCTTGGGCGCAAGGCTCTGGGAAACTGGGTTAAGCTTTCCAGCCTCAGCATGTTAGGAGGAGTTAGAAGGACTGACCAGTGTCTACTAGAAAAATCTGACATTGAAGTCTTAGAGGTACGTAGCTCTCATTGGTTAGACACTATTAGCATAGCTACTTTTACAGATGAAGAATCTGTTGCTAGGCAAAGTTACTTGGTCCAGGTCAGGTGACAGAACAAGA
The DNA here is from genome assembly GCA_004024765.1 of Zapus hudsonius. Classification (NCBI taxonomy): domain Eukaryota; kingdom Metazoa; phylum Chordata; class Mammalia; order Rodentia; family Dipodidae; genus Zapus; species Zapus hudsonius. Next base: position 33,334 of record PVHP010018211.1, on the reverse strand, counting down.
ACATGGTGAAATTGAGATTTGAATCTAAAAATCTTTGACGCTTGAGATCTGGTCTTTTAATAAGTGTGTTACCCCAAGCTCCTCTCCTCTCTTCTCCCTTACTCCTTCCCCTTACTTCCATACTTTCTTTCCTTTATTTTGAGTTATAAGACAAAAATCTCATGTTGCTCAGGCTGGTCTTGAACTTGCTGTGCAGTTAAGGACAATCTTGAACTCTTGTTCTTCTTGCTGCTACCTTTTGAATGTTGGAATTACATGTGAGCACTATCTTACCTGGCTTGATTCCTCTACTTTTTTCATTCATTATTTATTATTATTATTATTATTTTTAAATTAAATTTTTTTTATTGTCCATAATGAGTTACAACATTTAGTGGGCAAACAATGAGTTATTATCCCCAACTCCCCGCTGCCCTCCCCTCCCCACTCCACTGGATAACCTCCTTCATGGGTCGTCTGGATCATTCCCCGTGTGTGTATTATTATTATTATTATTATTTTTGCAAGGTAGGGTCTTTCTCTAGCCCAGGTTGACCTGCAGTTCACTCTGTAGTCTCACGGTGGCCTCACACTCAGTGCTCTGTCTACCTTTGCTCACGAGTGCTGGGACTAAAGCCATAATTAATATATATATATATATATATATATATATATATATTTGATGCAGGGTTTCACTCCAGCCCAGGCTGACCTGGAACTCACTCTGTAGCTCCAGGGTGGCCTTGAACTTATGGTGATTATGGTGATCCTCTGCTTTTCTCTTTGAGAAAATTCAAGAAGAAGTCTAATTGAAAGAGATTTTGAAGCGTTAATAGTTTTTTACATTCAGAAAAGAGAACATGGGTATTCTATTGTAGAAGTAGGCGTTTAGTTAGGATGAATGACAAATAATGAAACTGAAGAAGTATGGCTAGGAAGGCTTGAGTGCCAGGCCAAGTCATTTAAATATTTTTGGCAGGTAGCTCTGGAGGTCCTTGGAAGGGGGGGCTTCGTGAAAACTCTCTCATTGGATGTGGTAGCAACACCTTAATGACCTCTGGAGGACTAGAGGTCACATCAGAGCTAATTTGGAGGCTGATATGATGGAGCTGTGGAGAAGTGGCTAGGAGACTGGGATAATGGCTCAGCAGCTAAAGGCACTAGCTTGCAAAGCCTGCTGGCCTGGGTTCACTTCCTTAGCACCCACAAAGCCAGATGTACAAAGTGGTGCATGCGTCTGGGGAAAGGGCTCTCATGGTGTCAGTGGGATTGAGAGGAACTGGGCACGAGGCTCTCAGAAGAATAGCCATACCCAGAATTTCTTACCAGCTAATTGGATGTTGATATCAACGATAAGAGCACAGGCAGGTTTGCTCTGAGGTTTCCAAAACAAGAATTATCATTTCATTTATAACAGTCCAGAAGGGAAACATTGCACGAGCAATACAATATATAATGTACATTATACATTGCCTAGTATGTATAAATAATGAGTGTGATTTTGAACTTTTCAAGTGAAAATGCTAGTGTGATCCAGAAGAAACACCCAGCCAACCTGAAATATGAATAAGTGGTCAGAGGAGAAGCCAGAACTCAATAATAGATTTTAAATTCATATGCCTGAAGCATCAGCTCTTGGTCTAGTTCCACACGGGTTGAGTCTGAAAAGTTTTCAAAAACAGATGCCCTGGACCACAGAGGTTTTGACTTAGTTGATAGGTTCATAGATCATGATTTAATTGTCAAAGTTAAACATTTTGATTTAATAGCCTGGCTGACTGAATTAGTGTGTGCAGGTGGTGGCATCAGTAGACTTTGTAGAGACCCTTGGTGATTCTAATATATAATCAGAATTGAGAACTACTGACAGGGAATACTTTTTTTTTCCTCAGAAATTTTTGTATGTGTTTAGTATTTAAATTTTTTAAAAATTTATTTTGCACATGAATGTATGTGGTGGGGGTATGCTAGGGCCTCTTGCCACCACAAACAACATCACACTTTTGCCACTCTTTGCATCTGGCTTACAAGTGTAGCTTGGGAATTGAATCTGGGTCACAGGCTTTGCATTTTTTTGCAAGCACCTCCAACTGCTGATTCATCTTCTAAGCCCATGTTTAATAGTTTTAACAACAATAACAACAAAGCCCATGATGTGATATGTACTGCTTGTAAATGTTTTAACAATGATTTGAGGGTGATTCCATTGAATGTAGTCTTCCAATTGTGAAAAGTATTTGTAAGTATAGGATTTGTGAAAATGAAATTGGCATCACCACAACATCATACACAAAATATATGAGAGGGCTGAAGAGATGGTTTAGTGCTTAAGGCATTTGCCTGCAATGCAGAAGTACCTGAGCTCTATTCCCCAGCACCCATATAAAGCCAGATAGATGCACAAGGTGGCACATGTGTCTGGAGTTCATTTGCACTGGCTGGAGGCCCTGGCATGTCCATCTTCTCTCTCTCTCTCTCTCTCTCTCTCTCTCTCAAATAAATAAATAAATAAATAAAATATTTTTTAAAAAAACATATGAGAGACAAAGATGGAGTTTTGTGTTTGCAATATTACTTTGTACACCAAGTGTCACCAAATAGCTAAAACTGTTGATACTTCTATGCATCCATGACGGGCCCCATGACTGACACAGACTGCACACTCAAGCGAGAATGATTCCACAGGGATAGGGAAACTTCCAGCTTGTGAGAGATGGTGAACACAGAGACTCCATCATGTGTCCACAGTTGAAGGTTGCAGTCCATCAAGGAAGAGAACACATGACGTCAGGTCACCAACCAGTTGGTCACCTTCATTGCACAGTGAGGAAACAGAGTGACAGATGCTCTGACAGGTAATTCTTTTTTTAAAAAAATATTTTATTTATTCATTTTCAAGCAGAGAAATACACACACACGAGAGAGAGAGAGAGAGAGAGAGAGAGAGAGAGAGAGAGAGAGAGAGAGAGAGAGAGAGAACACCAGGGCTACCACCTTGTGGGTCTGACATATGTGGGTACTGGGGAATTGAACCTGGGGCCTTAGGCACCAGAGGCAAGTTGCCTTAACCGCTGAGCCATCTCTCCAGCCCCCTGACAGGTAATTCTTGAATCATGGAGTTAGAAAAGGTTTTCAAAGGAGAGTGCATTTGGAGGAAAAAGTCAACAGTAGAGCCTTTGCCACATCTGTGTTCAAGGAGTAGGGAGATCAGACAACAGGGGGGCAAAGGAAAGAAAAGGAGGATCAAAGCCAAGCTGGTGACAGAGGAGTCAGTACCCCATACTCAGACAGCAGAGCTCTGAGTGTAGCTTTACGAGTCTAGGGGATATGGTTGGGAGACATGCAGTATTTGCTCTGCACGTTTGTTCATTGTTCCTTTCTGGTTGAGTTACAGAGACCCAGGTGAAAGGATGGGGCTGGGTGACTGGGAAGGTGGCTAGAGAGGCAGGTTTACTGAGGCACAACAGGCGAGATGAGAGAAACAATTGGAGGATCCAGGTGGAGTTCACATCTCAGAAATGTGGTAGTTTTGTATGAGGACGGTTTTGGGTATGGTCCCCAGATAATATTTCTACAGCAAAGAAGAGGTGCAGGTGAATGTACAGTTAGGATTTAGTGGATTTTCACGTGTATGGTTAAATCGGCCACATCGTGTCAGGATTAGTGGCTTAAGGAGAGTCCTCAGCCAGATGCCTGAAGTCTTAGTAATGGAGGGAGTGGTTTGGAGTGGGTGATGATCAGTGGTAGGTAGAAGCTGTGATGGGAGCCTCGAAGATAAGGACATTCTTTACACACACACACACACACACACACACACACACACACACAATTCCAAAATGGTAGCCTGGGAGAAGCCCAGGACTCCCTTGCCTGGTTGTATGGGTTCAAAGATAATATTTGGCATGTTTATTTTCTCTCAGGATATCTTGTTACTTCTCCAATCAGTCCTTCTTTCCTAGAATTAGGTTCAGAGGAACAATTTCCTTGTCAGTCTATCTTAGAAATAGAATTATCCACAAGGAAATGTAGCAATATTTCAGATCATCTGTTTTGTGGGAATCCAATAAAGCTGGGTATTTGAGAGTAAGGTGCCCCAAATACCTTTATTCTATAAAGTTCAAACAAATCAAAGAAAATAGACTCGAATAGCATAAAAAATTTTAAACAAAGATGGTTTCTGTAAGTGAAGTCATTAAGTGATATTCCCTAGATAACTGAGCGTCCAGTAAAAGGGACACTAACATCATTGTGTCAGCTATTACTTTGTTCTAAAGCTCTACTGTGCTTGTTCTGTGGTCCTGGGCCTGGACAATGCTGGCATCATCTTGGACTTCTTAGCCACTTCCTGTCAGACTCTGCCAGCAGAGGGTGTAGAAGGTCACTGGGAAGCTGGAGGAAAAGGAGGGATTTGCTCTTTCCTGTGGCACCTAGCTTTCTTCCCATCTTTCTGTGTTCATGGGCATCAGCCCAGTGGCATTACTTCTCCTGGCAGCTAGGGTTCACTTCATCAAGGTATCTGCCACTAGGGTGCTAATCTTCCAACACTTTCAGAGAAGCTTTATCAAGTGCAACAGTTTCTGGCCCCTAAAGTAAGCACCAGGTAGCAGCATTCCTTCTTCAGAGGTGTTGGTCCCCCTGGGCCCCTCCTCTACTTTCTAAAGCTTTAATGACTGGTTTCTTGTTTCTACAGCTCCATAGGTGGTAGCTACTTCTGGCAGTTGCTAACTCTGTGGACTCTTAAGATCTCCTTTACTCTTCCAGTTACCAATTCTTTGTACTTAATTCTCTCTGTTCAAATGTCTGGTGTGCCTCCTTACTGAGACCAGGCTGAGCAATTGTCAAATGTAATGGGCAATTTAAGGTTCATATCTTAATTGTATATGCTATGTGGTTTTAGGTCATTGTTTAGTGAGTAACAACATATCCCACACTTAGTTATAATGTAAATATTACTAATAACAATATATTAGCTAAGCTTAACTTTATAAAAAACCTAAGCTTTGTACTTCTCTTTTTCATTTTCTTGCAGATTGGTGAAAGCTTCATCAGATCTTGTGGAGAGCCACTTGGGAACCACTTACTTCATAAAAAGGATCAGGCTTTAAATGAAAACATGTCACTTCTGCTCTGACTCACAAGTATGGTGATATAATTGACATTCTGTCCTCTACATCAAACCTAATTAACTTTTGAATTTGCATTTGAAAGACAGAGTGCACATGCCAATCACAAGCATCCAGTTTGAGGCTTGAGGTGGCTAATCTGATCATCTCTGTGATTACACCCTCCACCCTCTGCAGGCAGAGTCTGACAGGAAGTGGCTAAGAAGCCCAGGATGGTTCCAGCATTGTCCAGCCCCAGGACCACAGAGCAAGCACAGTAGAGCTTTAGAACAAAGTAATAGCTGACACAATGACATTAGCATCCCTTTTACTGGACGCTCAGTTATCTAGAGAACATCACTTAGTGACTTCACATACAGAAACCATCTTTCAAGTGTATTGTACTTTCTTTTAGAGGACTTTCGGAGAGTAATCAGAGAAATTTACTTTCATTCTTTGTCATTTATAAGGTTAAATATGAATAAATGATTACACATGAAAGACTTGTGGAGGAGGCTCTGAGTGCTACTCATTCCTCAGACTCTACTGGTGCTGGGGGTGCCAGTCAGCCATGAAATCATTGTGTCAGCTCTGTGTGGTCATGGTTAAGACTGTGGTGTGCCTTTTTATCTCTGTCCTGTGAAAGAATCAAGAAATCAGTAAAGTAAGAAATAAAAGCAGCCACATTTCAGCCTCCATCTTCTCACCCTACTTATCTGAATCAGTGCAGCACAACTTCTTTCCTCTAGATTGTGTGAACATGACCTTGTCTCCCTTTTCTCACCACACATTTTAGGGATCCAGAGCTTCTCTCTGTATTCCATAATCTATAATTTGTCTTTGAACTTCTAAAATTACAATACTCAATACTTAAAGTCCAAGTTATATAGCTTCAGGAGTTGATCTGGTCCAGACATGTCCTCATAATAACCCAGTGTACCGGACAGGGATGGGCCATGTGCTTGCCTGTGGTGGGGAGCATTTGCCTGTGGTGGCTCTTCCAAGCTTGTTCTCATTTGAACTGGAGTCTCTTACTCATCCTGGAGCTTGCTGTGCTTTTTATAAGCTCCTGTGATTCTGCTCCCCTATGGGACTGGGGTTACAGACCCATGTGGCTATGCCTGGATGTTTTTGTGGGTCTTCTCAATTGAACTGGAACAGTCTCTCAGGCCTCCTGAGTCCTCCTTAGGCCCCCATGTTTGGACAGGAAGTGCTCTTAACCACTCAGCAATCTTTCCAGCTCATGTTTCATTGATTCTTTTCCATTTTATTGATTTTTACCCTTTTTTAGAAAATTGATTTTTTTTAAAGTTTTTTTTCAAATACTTTATTCATTTTCAAGCAGAGAGACAGACAGACAGACAGAGAGAGAGAGAGAGAGAGATTGAGAGAGAGAGAGAGAGAGCGCACCAGGGCCACCACCTTGTGGGTCCTGGGGAATTGAACTGGGGGCCTTAGGCACTGGAGGCATGTGCCTTAACCCCTGAGCCATCTCTCCAGCCCGAAAATTGATTTTTAATTGATTGTTATTATTACTATTCTTAAAACTTTTTTTTTGTCCATAATGAGTTGCATTATTTAGTGGGCAAACAATGAGTTGTTATCCCCAATTCCCCAATGCCCCCCCTCCCCATCCCCAATCAGCTGGATATCCTCCTCTGTGGGCTGTCTGGATCAGTCCTTGGGGTTGGGGACCATGGATAGCCTAGTATTCAGCCTGGTTCTCCTGGCCCAAGTGTGTTGTTGCTGAGGGGTGCCATGCCTCTGGATAGTCTCCCCCACTACGGCTCTCACAATCTTTCTGCCCCCTCTTCCGATCAGTTCCCTGAGTCATGGTGGGTGAGTATTAAGGCTGCTTTAATGTTGAGAACTTAGGGGTCTTTGTGTCGAAAATCATTGGTTTCTGTCTCACTGGCTTATCCTTTGTTGATTGAATGGCTGTGGCTGTGGGTCCCTTGTACTTCCTGTCATTCTCTGTGGGGTTCCATATGGAGCTTCCACGATATGACTGTGGTGGCTCATCTCTTGCCAGGATCTCAGCTATCCGCCTACGGTCTCTCGCTGCATCCTGAAAAATACTTTCCTTGTGACCCCTTTGAACATATATTAATCATATTTTTGAGTTCTTTGTGTAAGATTTCATATAATTTACTCTTACTGAGGACATTACCATAGGATTAGTAATTTTTGGAGGCATTATGTTGTCTTGATTTTGCATATTACTTGTGTGTTTGCATTGGAGTTGGCCATCTGGTATTATGTAGTTGGTTGAATTTATTTATTTATATTAGTTTTTCAAGTCATCTTTATTTTTTTAAGAGGGAGTGTTTGCAGTGTTCAGAGGGAATAGGTCCTTGTACTGTTGAGGTGTTGTTTCCCTCTGCTAGATTGGTAATTGGGGCACCAGCTTCAAGCCCCAGTATTTCTTTCAAAGTAGAATACTCTCTGCAGTGACTGGGAAAGATAGCTCATTGGCTAAAGGTGTTTTCTTGTGAAGCCTGTAAGTCTGGCTGTCGCAGTCAGCCACAGGCTGCTGGGATGAATCTCCAAACTAGTCACAGTTTGGGGGAGGAAAGTATTTATTGAAACTACAGTTTGAGGGGAAGTTCTATAACAGTGAAAGAGGCTGGCCCTCTTTCACAGGTCCGAACAGAGAAAAAAACCCATCACCAACAACATATACACAGAACAGCAAACAGGCAGGAGGGCCAAGAAGAGAATTCTTTTCCCTTTATAAAAGTCTTAGGGTGGTGTCTTGCAATTCTATCCCAGACTTAATGGCTTCCTGAGTCTCTGGAATTTCTTTCCTGCACTGCCCACACAGGAAAGGATGTTTACTTTCAGCTCCTTTGAGCTTCTTTACATCCTGCCCCCTACTGAGAGGCTGCTTTCTTGTAAACATCCTCAGAGACCCACTCAAGATTACTTGAAAGGTCAAGGTGACAACAAAATTTAACCATCACACTGGCTGTTTTCTTAATTGCTTTTCATGTGCCCCTTGTTCTGTGTGCTTTCTTGCCTAACTAACCATGTGTGTAAATTTCTCTTGATCCCTCTTTTCACTTTGGATCTATCTGGATGTGTCTCTCTTGATCTTCTCCTTGGCTGGGAAGGGGGAGGATTTCTTTCTGTCTGGGTGTTATCCTGCCTTGTTTTTTGGGTGTTTTGTTGCTTTGCTACATGTATGATCTTTTTTCAAAGCTCTGAGTCCTTTACCATCTCTTAGTTGTCTCTGACCCTTTATGTGAAGGGGATCTGTGGCTTGAACTCTCATGCTTTGCTCTTCACGTGTGTGTGTGTGTGTGTGTGTGTGTGTGTGTGTGTGTGTGTGTGTGTGCGCGCCCAGACTTTTCTCAGCTGGCATGAAGGGGAAGAACCTCTTTTTGGCTTGGGCTTCCCTACTGGCTTTCCCTCTGGATTCTAACCCTACCTAAAATAAACCCTACAATTAATAAGTTACCTCTGTCTAAGTCTGCATTCTTAAGTCAGAATCCATGGGCCTGAAATCTCCTATATCTTTATGAAATTTAATCCCTCCCTGGACTCAAAATCCTGCATCAGTATGTGATGTGATGTGATATGATGCGATGTGTGTGTGTGTGTGTGTGTGTGTGTGTGTGTGTGTGTGGTATATGTACATGTGTTGTATGCACACACATATTGAGACCAGAGGAATATGTCAGGTGTCCTCCCCTGTTACTCTTCTGCCTTATTTCCTGAGACAGAGTCTCACTGAAACTGGAGGTCTCTGTTTTCTATTAGACTGGCTGACCAGCTAAGCCTCAGCATTCCTCTTGTCTGCCAGCTTCAGAGCTGAAGTTACAGGCATGCAGGACCATGCCAGGCTTCTTATGTGGGTGCTGGGGATTGAACTTAGGTCCTCATGCTTATTCAGCAAGTATGTTTACTTACTGAACTATATCCTCAGAATGGCATAAATATTAATTAGTTTGTGAGATCCAGCTCAAAGCTTGATTTTATTATCCTTAGGAATTTTAGCAAATGGAAAATATTTTCAACCACACAAGATGAACAGAAGCATAGTTTATCACTTTTACAACTGCAATATTGATATGTAATTAACTGATGAGTCTAACAGTCATCAAGAAATCATTTGAATTTTAAAACCAAGCATTGTAATAGTTTACCCATTGCTGAGGCCCACTTGTGTTTCATGCACATTACTCCCACTTATGAATTCATCCATGCTGGCTCTGTTTGGGAGTTGTGGCCCTTGTTTTGATCTTTGGTCTGGGTCATTTGCACAAACCCTAATTCTTAGGCTTTTTTACTTAATAGTAATAAAAACCAAAGGTTTTTATCTGAAAACTGCATTTTGTTTTTAATAAAATAAATCCAACTTTTTTTTTTTCAAGGTAGGGTCTTGCTCTAGCCCAGGCTGACCTGCAATTCACTATGTAGTCTCAGGGTGGCCTTGAACTCATTGTGATCCTCCTACCTCTGCTTCCCGAGTGCTGGGACTAAAGGCGTGCACCATCACGCCCGGCTCCAACTTTTCTTAACAAGAGAAAGATTTGAAGCAGTGTTTGCAATACTCTAGCTGAGTAATAAAAAACGTTAAAGTTTTGTTTAAACATCTTTATTAAAATGTACACTATCTTTGTGGTACATATTTATAAGAATTCCCCCATTTATTCTAGCTAATTTATCTGCCAATTAAGGACTTTAAATTATTGTGGCATGCTCCACTGCAGATTGAAGTATATGCTATAATGACTGTGAATGATTATAAACAACTGATGATGAAGAGATTTCATGTCTTAAAATTATCATACATCATTTTTGACATTTGCACATTTATTTTGGTCTATTTGTATTATAATATTTTGACTATTTCTATGTATGGATTATCTTTTCAAATTAATGGTCATATTTATCTTACATGATGAGGCATGGGTGGAGTCCTGGGAGGGATTAAATTCTAAAACAATGCAGGAGATATTCAGGCCGGGGACAGCCAATTTTGGATCCTTGTTCAAGTTATCAAATAATTGAAAACATGGATTCAGAGAAGGCTAAATTATGAATTATGAGATTTATTTTAGGGAGAGTTAGGATCCAGAGGGACAGCAAGCAGGAAAGCCCAAGCCACAAGAAGTTCTCCTCTTTCCTTGCACACATAAGGAAGGTCTAGGGGAAAGAAGTCTCTGGGGAAGGGGCTCACACATGTGGGAGGAACAGCAAAAAAGTGCCCAAAACAAATCAGGAAAGCCCCTAGGCAAAAAGAAAATTTCCGCCTTCCACAGCCTGGCTGGGAGAGGAGATCTCCCTACAAGGGGCAAGAGAGGGGGCAAAGGGCAGGGAGAGATCAGAAGAGCCAAGAGGGGCTAAGAGAGATCCCTCATATGGCTCAGACCCCTTTTATGAATCAGATACCCAATTAGAATGAGTCTCATCACCAGACTCAGGTGTGGAAGGCTGAAACACAGGTATGCTAAGCCTGGGAAAAGTTGAGAAAGAGTTGTTGCTTGCACCCAGCTTGGATCAGACTGGATCAGACATGGGGTTCTATTCATTGACGTCCATGTTTCTGTGGGCTAGTTCCCAACAACCTAGCTGCCAGAAGAAGACTATCTTGCTCTCAATATGATTATGAAAGAAACTTCATTTATGTTTAGGTGCTGAGGTCAGCAAAGTGTTGACTTTTAGAATACATATTACTGCAAGGTTTAATTTTTTTCCATTTCTAATATTTCTATTATTTATGCCAATATGAGGATTTGAATAATAGTAGTGTTTATCTCAAGTGAAAATTTATAATTGTAGAAATGTGGAATTTCACATATGTTTATTTTGATTATAAAATATCAGTAACATACAAAAATGTTTATTGAACTAGATTTCACTTGCATGTATGAAATATCATACTCTATGTGTCCCCTTCTTTAGATGACTTCATAGACAAAATAAGAATTTGATTTGGGGAAGAAGATAGTTGTAAGCTGAAAAGGGTTTAATTATTCACATATACATTTAATGTTAATGACTGTCAAACTTTCATCAAGTAATTCTTTCCAAGTATACATCAGTTTTGTATATTGGATAACATGAAAAAAAACCACACTTAGAACCCCTCAAAATTGGGTAGTAGAGTTCTTCTTGTGTTTATTGACAATTACTCTCTCCTTGAGTAAACTTGGTTTAAGTTTTTCTAAACCCTTTTCTTTCGTTTTTGATTTTTTGAGACAAAGTCTGTAGCCTAGGGTGGCCTTAAACTTGAAATATCCTCCTGGGTGCTGGATAGGATTATAGGCATTAGCTATCATTCCAACCTTGAGTTCCTTTCCTTTCTCCCTCCCTCCTTCCATCCCTTTTTTTTTAATATACCAGATCTCACTCCATAGACTTGGCTGTTTTGAAATTTGCTGTTTAGCCCAGGCTGGCTTTGAATTTGTGGCAGTTATCTTTCCTCCTTCGTCCGCTTCTGAATTTTGGGATTATAGGCCTGCATTTTGAGCTTCTGTATTTGTCTTTGCATAGCCCAGTTTCAGCAAGAAATTTCTAAAGTCAGTTTTTAAAAATTAATTATGAGCTTTACTGTATGAACATATCGCATGTTGATCATATTCCCAGTGGGTTATGTTCTTATATCCTCATTCCACTGAGGGCCCTCCTCAGTGGGGTTATTGGTATTCATTGTGATGCCATGAATGGATCAGCCAGTCTCTCTCTGTGTGGAGAACTGTGCCTCAAATACTCCTTTCCACTCTGTGGCTCTTAAAGTCTTTTCTTGCCCTCTTCTGCAATGTTCCCTGAGCTTGGTGGTATGATTTAAGTCTACTTTAGTGTTAAGTTCTCTGTATCCTCTGAATTTCTGCTTTGATGAAGTTTTAGTCTTTTCAGTTCCTACCATCAACTCTGTGGAGCAGGCTAGCAGGCTAGCAGTGAGAGCCACACTCATGCTAACGTCAGATTTTTAAAAATAAATGCTTTGTTTATTTGTAAACAGGGCCACACACACACAGAGAGAGATAGAGAGAGAGATAGAGAGAGAGAGAGAGAGAGAGAGATAGAGAGAGAGAGAGAGAGAGAGAATAGGTATGCCAGGGCCTTCAGCCACTGCAAACTAATTCCAGATGCATGCACCACTTTGTGCATCTGGCTTTATGTAGGTACTGGGGAATCGAACTCAGTCATTAGGGTTAGCAGGCAAGTGCCTTAACCCCTGAGTCATCTCTCCAGCCCTAAAGTCTGTTTTATATCACTCTCCTACCTTTAAGATCTGTTCACCTTTTCTATTTAATCAAATTCTTTACTGCCTTTACCCCCCAGGGGTTATCTGAATTTCTTGATCTGCTTTTTTCTAGAGTTCTCTCTGAATCATCCTGATCCCATGCTTTCTTTTTAGCAATTAGCTGTCTGCTTGCTCGGTGCCAGTCCTTGTCTAGAAATCTCCACTCACACATGCTGGATTTGGAATTGAGTTCATGAAGTCCCATTTCTGTCTCCTCCCATCTGGATTATCCCAGTGAACATGCAGTGTCCTCCCTGCCTGCCACCTGCTCACCACCCAGCAGCCAGTGTGAAGTTTGCATCCCGACTCTTACTTAAAACAGTGGCTCCCCCTCACACAGAGGAAAATACATAATTCTGATAAAGCCATATAAGACTCCCTCCTCGTAACCTGTCAGATAAAGTTCTCCTTTCTCAAAGCTTTCTTGTTTTCCCCAGATACTTTGCAGCTGCTTTTTCTACTTGAAATGTTTTTATTCTGTGTATCCCAGGACTGCTCAGAAAAGTCTTCCCTGACCATGCTACGTAAAACAGCAATCCTCACCCCATCAGACATTCCCTAGCCCTGACTGAGAGTCTTTGCATGAGAAAACTTTGGTCAGACTCCTGAATTGTTTCCAGGCCCATCTGTGCAGTTTTTTGGTAAAAATCTAGTTTTATTAAGACCAGCTAAGGCAGCTTAGCAAGAATTCCACATCCTCGATACCCCACTGGATCATTCATCCTTTATCATCCCAGGGATGGTGTCTCATCACCCTAACCCTGCACTCAGCAAGAAGCCCATTAGGTCAGTTAGCAAGCTAATTCTTTGTTTTCCCTTGGTAACTTTCTCTCCTCTCCCCTCCCCTCCCCTGCTCCTTGGGTTTTATAATTTCTACTTGCCCATCTGTGTTTCTAGTTGAGCCCATTCTCTCTCCTTAGAGTCCATTACGGTAGTACTTGTACCTATCACTACAATGCTGAATAACTTGGTGTTATAGTACCTTAGCCAATATTATTGAATATTTTTTTCTTAACACTCATCCCTAATTATTTTTTCTTCATAAACTTCTCTGATATACTACGCATTTATTTATTTATTTTAAATTTGTCTGTGTCTTTTCCTCAGAACAAACGGGCTGTAAGAACTACTCCCTAAACCCACCATGGTGCCTGTATATGACAGTTGTCATCACCGTGGTTTCAGTAAATAACATGACTGCTATTTGTTGAATCCATGAAGAATCAGTGAACCACAAACCCACTCTTTTTTTTGCTTCTATTCTTGTTGTCATTCAAGCTCAAGATTTCTTGGCCCTTATCTAATTCCCTGCTTACCCAGACCCATCACGTCAACTGTCAGACTTCCCACAGCAACATCTCCCACATCTGGTCTTTGGTTCAGATTTTCAAGTGATGCTACCCAATCCAGGTTCCCATTAACTTGTTCCTCAATTGAGAATATAAACACATGCCTTACATTCCTTATATTTATGTCTCAAAGCTACTTGTAGAAAAAACAAAATCAAAACAAGAATAAAAAAGCAGTAGGTAATTTGCTCTAGCTGATTCCCTAGGGGTAGAGGCAGAAGCTGCTTCTCTCTCCACCTTCTTCTCCAGCCCTTTCTCCTATTACACCATGCCATGTTGATTTCTCAATGTTATAATTTCTTTGTTTTAGAATTTGTGGGTTTTCATGTCTTGTAGAAAAAGTGTTTTTTTTTTTTGGCCTTTTGAGGTAGGGTCTCACTCTAGTCCAGGTTGAACTGGAATTCAGTGTGTAGTCTCAGGGTGGCCTTGAACTCACGGCAATCCTCCTACCTCTGCCTCCCAAGTGCTGGCATTAAAGGCGTGCGCCACCATGCCCGGCTGTAGCTACCTGCTCGATGCTAGGATAAAGCACCCTCCTAGAAGCAGTGATGGGAGGGAGGGGAAGCTTCATGACATTAGGGGATAGCATGGCAAGAACAGAGGCTAGGCATCACCTCCTCACCACAAAAGGTGGACAAAGGCAGCAGGAAAGTGAGCCACAATCACACTGGAAAGCTAGAGCTAATAAAGGTCCACCCCCAGCAACACACCTCCTCTAGCAAGGCTGTGCTTCCCAAATTGCTATCATCTGGGATCAAAGGATTCAAAGCATGAATTTATAGGGGACATGTGATTGAAACCACACAAAGCCATTTACTATTTGCTTCCCTTCCAATCTCTCTCTCTCTGTCTGTCTCTCTCTCCTTTAGAAGTATGTGCCTCATTGAAAACTCCAGCCAGAGACGGCTATCCAGTAACTGAGGCATGTCACATTTACCCCTGTCCACTGGGCCATTCTCCTTGGCAGCTCAGGCCATTCAAGGCTCACCTTCTCCTTGAACCCTTTCATCTTCTCCTTTTCCTACTCTAGCTGTACATAAATGTCTTTTATTTTGAACTTGTTACCATCTAGAAGTTTGAGGTTCATTTTATCTGCCAATTAAGGAATTAAGAGGCAGGAAAGTACTTTAAAAGAATAGTTTATTTCATAGTAAGAGGGAAAGAAAAGGAAAGAGCAGGCTCTTGGGAGAGGGGCTTCCAAAGCTAGAAAACCCCACAGTGAATGGGATAGTAGGCCTGTCCCCGGTACATGATTGGTTGGCTTGAATGAAGGTGAGAGGCGCTGATTGGCTTATGGTGTATCCAGTACTGTGCAGGTCTCATGAAGCTTGTCAGTGTGGCCCACCAAGGCAGGTTGGGGGTAGTGGTGGTGGTAGGGAATTGGTCTAGGGGAGGAAGAAGTCACCACCCCCTTCACCATCTTGTATTACCAAGGGATCCTTTCATAATTCTGCCTAACCCAGAAGCTGTCTCCTACAGTGTTTCAAACTAACATTTTACCTGTAATTTTTTTAAACAATATTTTATTCATTTATTTGCAAGCAGAGAGAGACAGAGAGAGAATCAGTGTGCCAGGGCCTTCAGCCACTGCAAACGAACTTCAAATGCATGCACCACTTTGTGCATCTGGCTTTACGTGGGTACTGGAAAGTTCAGCTCAGGTTGTTAGGCTTTGCAGGCAAGTGCAAAGTGCACTGAGCCAACTCCCTAGCCCCAAACACCTCATTTTTTATTGCAATTCAGTCTGGCTGCCGTATGATTCCTGCTGGGCTGAAAAAATGGCAGCTTTAACTTCCAAAGTCTGAAAGAACTTGGTAACTTGATAAACCAGAACGGCTAATGGCAAGAAGTCCCTTCTATTCAGGCATTCTTGTACCTCTGATCTCTTCCCCCTCTCTCAGTTCTGCTCACCTATTCCGGTCTTCCTCCTGGGGGAACAATCTCTCAATCCATTAAACAGTTCCTGAGACCTTGCTCATTTCCTCTGAGGTAAAACTCATTCTCGGTGTGCCAGGGTTCCCTCACATTTACTGAGATTTTTCTGCTTTCCAGTATCACAAGTCAATCTTTTATTTGCCTATCTTCACAGCTTGTTTCAGCAGCTCCAGTTCCAAGTGGTTTCAGAAGTACCTCTTGCCACTTGGAATTCTTAGGCTGCCTCCTTGTATGTTTTTTTACTTCCAGAGCCACCTCTTGGGACAAGATCAAATCCACACTCCTTGTACAGTTCTATCAAGCAATATACATCCACCTTGACACTCACAATCAGAGCCTTGTGACCAGAACTTGCTTCTGTAACATCCTTACCCCAGCTTTCTATATAATGACAGAGTTGGGAATGTTTTGACCAGAATGTCTCCATTTATGGACTCTGCTACTTCATTCACTCTGTTTCTCAAGAGTGTCCCAGACCAGGCTCCCAATTACCACTTCCCTGGAATAACCCAGACTACCCCTCTCAATTACCACTTCCCTGGAGTAACCTGGACTACCCCTCCCAATTACCACTTCCCTGGAATAATCCAGACTACCCCTCCCAATTACCACTTCCCTGGAGTAACCCAGATTACCCCTCCCAATCACCACTTCCCTGGAGTAACCCGGACTACCCCCCCCCCCAATTACCACTTCCCTGGAATAATCCAGACTGCCCTTCCCAATTACCACTTCCCAGGAGCAACCCAGACTACCCCTCCCACTCTTTCATGCTTTTTTCCTAATAAGGACAAAATACATGACCAAAATCAGTTTAAAGGAGGAGGGTTTATTTGAATTTACAGTTCCAGGTTACAGTCCATCATGTGGGGAAGACTTGGCAGCAGGAGCTGGTGGCAGCTGGTGACACTCGGTCCATAAACAGCAGAGCCATACATGCTGGTGCCCAGCCGGCTCTCCTTTTGACAGTTCAGAACCCTGGTCCATAAAATGCCAAGACCCAGGCCTCGGGTCTTCCCATCTCAATTAGCCTAATTAAAATTGTCCCTCAGGGTATGCCCAGAAGTTAACCTAATCTACGTAATTCCTCAGGGGTGATTTCAGATCCTGCCAAGTTGGCAATATAAACCATCACAGCTTCTTCTACCAACATCTGTTTGTGCATTGATTCATGTTTCTGTGCGTAGCAGTAGTTCTTTGATGCTTACTAACATACATTGTATAAACTACAATGTATTTATTTATTTTTAATTAATTAATGAGAGAGAGAATAAGAATGGGTGTGCCAGGACCTCCTGCTGCTGCACATGAATTCCAGATGCATACACTACTTTGTGCATCTGACTTTATGTAGATTTTGGAACCAGGGCTGGCAGGCTTTGCAAGCAAGTGTCTTTAGCAAGTGCCTTTAATTGCCAAGGCATCTCTCCATCCCTGAATAAACCATAGTTGATTCATCTGTCTCATTGTTAATAACTGGTTTACAGTTGTAATTCTGTCCAAATAGTATTTTGTTTGTTTGTGCTCTTTGGTACATGCATGCATGGATATCTGAGAGTATATACTGAGGAGGGACCTGCTGCACCATAAAGTGTTAAGTATAGTTTAGAAGGCACTGCCAAAAAGCTAGAGGTTGGGCCATTCACCAGTGGTGTGTAAGCATTTCTGCTGGTCTTTCTTTCTTTTGTGTGGCATGTTTCGTATTATGTATGCTAGTGTGTGCGCGGCTGTGTGTGCCCCCTGTGTGTGCATGTGGAGGCCAGAGGACATCCATTGTCATCCCCTACGTTCTTCTGATTTCTTTCCTTGACACAGAGTCCCTTATTGAACTGGTCACTGTTTTTTTTTAGTCACACTGGCTGACCAGCATGTCCTAGAGATTCTCTGGTCTCTGCTGCTACCCACAGCACTGGGATTACAGGCAGTATCACTTAGGGTTCTCTGCAGAAATAGAACCAATAGAATTAATTTGTAATTTAAAGGGAATTTATTGGATTAGTTTACAGGATATGAGCTGGGCAGTCCAACAATAGCTGTCTGCAGACTTGAGTGTTGAGGAACCGGGTAGCTGCTCAGTCCATGAGGCTGGATGCCTCAGCACTCCCAATCTGGCACTGAAGGCATGGAGGATTCCTGAAGAGCTGCTGGTCTTCGGTCTATGTTGGAAGGCTGAGGAAACTTGGTTTCGGTGTCCACAAGGATAGGAGTGAACAGTGAGGGCAGCCAGGTAAAAAGCACACACCGGTGAGAAGAGTAGCATGGGCAGCCAGGTGAGGTGGGACCTGTGCTTTCTCTGAGCTTCTTTGTATGTAGTCTATAAAGGAAGAGCCTCCCACTTTGGAGGAGGGACTGCTTTCCTCATTTGATCCTTACTTACGGACTGCCCAAGAGATTTGTCTCTTGATTCCTAATCTGATCAAGTTGATGACCAAACTTAGCCATCACACAGGCACATGTGGCCATGCCCAGCTTTGATGTGGGTGCTGTGCATTAAGCTCAGGCCTTCACACTTGTGTGTCAAGTGCTCATAACCACGGAGCCATCTCCCCAGCCCATCTTCTTTCACCTCAGTAATATTTGATGTTGACAGTCTGCCAATTTGAGCCATCAGGTGGGTACATGCTACTGTGTCATTTGTGGGTTCTGCCAATAACTGAGAGGTTGGAAAGGGATACCAAGTTTCAGATAAAATGGCAGTCCTACTGACTGCCTAGTGAGGCTCTAACTAGAGGATCCAGATAACCTTTAGCTCGACCTGGTCCCAGACACTGTCAGCCAATTTGAGTTGCTGGAAGTTTGCAGTAATGTAGCAATAGGAAAATTATAGACTGTTTAGCTCCCAACAATAGAAAAATTTTGGCTTTATTTTGTCTCTGCTTCATATAGTTGGTTCAGTTCTTTGAATGGTTAGTTTGTTTGCTTAATATTTCATACTTCTATTTGCTGTTCTTTCAAATTTAAGCCAATAGTTTTTCTGCTCCTGTTAGTGAGAAATAAGGAAATTAGAAATCTTACTCTGCTTTCTTCCCAGTCTTGCCTGGTAGAGACTGCTGGTGAAGAAAGCTGGTTCCAATTCGGGCATCTGAGGACATGCAGCTGCACAATGGTGAAATAACTGTACAGCAAAAGTGCACCCACCTGCCCAGAGCCAATGCTTGCTAGGTAAAAGTCCACAGGGCATGTGAGGTACTAGAGATGGGGTGTATGCATTTGCTACTTGAAGAAACTTAGCTGAAACTTTCAGGGTTGCTCTGCCCTGACTTTGAAGCTATCACATGAGATGACATGTGAAAACTGCCGAGAAAAGGCCAAGAGAAATGAAATACGGCGTGCTGCTTCTGAGGATGAGGGGTGATGCTTATCTGATGTTAGGAGACTCTGCAACTTTAATTTCATTGGGAAGATGAGGAGCAACAGCTCCATCTACATGGGAACTCCCACATCATTGATTTCCTGACCCTCTTCAGTATGCTTGGATCCTTTCCTGTTCAGAAGTTGCAATTTTTGGAGATAATTAAAGAGCTCTACACTATAGTAGACATAAAACTATAAACTATACACTATAGTAGACACCCACCACAGCCTAGGGAATTGTGCGGAAGAGGGGATGGAAAGATTGTAAGAATCAAGGTGAGTGGGAATATCCAGAGGCATTGACCCCCACCCCACTCACAATGACTGCCAGATGCTCGCACAACTCATAGCCCACAACCCTATGGTTCATACCAGCACTCCCACTGAGGAGGTCCCTCAGTGGGATGGGGACAGGGATGAGGGAAACGGTTGTACCAACACATGGTTTGTTCATACAAAGTTTCTACTTATAAATAAATAATAAGTAAAAGAACAATTCTGTTCATGTGTTAAAGAGTATAGCATGTAGAGTGAGGATTTTAAATGTTTCCTACTGTCATGGTTTGATCCAGGTGTCCCCCACAAACAAATGAATGTGTTCTGGGTAATCGATCCTTAGCTGATGGCAGTTTGGATTTTACAAACTCGATGGAGCTGTGTTTTGGGGGTGGACTTTTGGGGTTTAAACCAGCTTCCCCTTGCCAGTATTTTGCACACCTTCCTGCCGCTGTTTGCAGTGCTATGGCAGAGGTGATGTCCACCCCTCTGCTCATGCCATTGTCTTCCCTGCCAGGATGGAGTCTCCCCTCCAGTCCATAAGCCAAATAAACCCTTTCCTCCATAAGCCGCTTTTGTTTGGGTTCTTTCTGCGCAGCAACTAGAAAGCTGACCACAACACCTACTATGCTGGAACAGTTTTTATTTAATTTATTTTCAATTAAATTTTTATGTTAACTTGCAAAGTAATGGGTTTTGTTCTGGCATTTTTGTAATACTTTGTTCTTATTCATTCCCTCCCCCACTGCCCATTCATATTTTTTAGATCTTCTTACTCCCTCCAAATAGTCCCCCTCTCATTCTCATGTCCCCAACCCCTTCGGATTTCTTCTTTCCCTCATGGTCCTTTTTCTAGTTTCATGACCTATGCACATGCAAGTGTGCATGCACTCACACACATATATCTACATATTTACATTTCACATATGAGAGAAAACGTATTACTTGTCTTTCTGATAATAAGCTTATTTCACTTAATAATTTCCAGTTCCTTCCATCTTCCTGTAGTATAATGATCTCTCTCTCCTAGATCTTTGAAAATATAATGTTGATGTCCTTCAATACCACTTTCTATGTATTCCAAAATACTATCCTTAAAATAATTTTTATAATCAAAATTGTGTTTTGGGTTCGGTTTTAGATTGACTTTAAAAGTTGAAAAACTATAAACAATAATTTTAGTGTTATATAGTATTGTTTTAAAATTGAAAGTAGAAATAATGAACTATATATATATATATATACATACATGTATTTGCAATTCCATGTTTTGAGTGGAGGGGGATCTGAGGGAGTCACTGGGAGTGATGGGTGGTAGAACACTTGTTTCAGAACCAGAAGCCATCATTAAATTATGGCCAACTTCAGCCCTAGGATAGGCAGTTTGATATGTTCTATTCCAGACTATGAGAAAGCAGCTGATTTCTCATTAGGACTTCACTTCCATCATAGTCTGGGGCAGGGTACCTTGATTACCGTTCTAAGACTATGACCTATGACAGAAATGTTCCTCAAAGGAAATGGAAGATGGTCAGGAAGGATACTGAGGGTCACATGAAGAGAATCTAGGTCAGGTCTTTTCAGGGTCATAGAATGCCTTAAATGGAAAGAGCTATGGAGGTGCCTGATGTTTGAGAAATCAAATGTCATATCCCTGAAATCCCCTATTCCATTTCTAAGGCCCTTGCCACTTGAGAAACAATGAGAGCGGGCTGGATGTGAGATAGACTTATTCATCACAAGTGCCCTGGGAACGGAGCAAGCAGGCGTTACCCAGAAAAAGAGCTTGGCTGCGCACACCTGTCAAATCATCTATCCCTTAGATGAGAAAGGGCACTTTCAGGATGGTATGGCTATGGACTCAGCTGTTCCTTAGAATGCTGGTCATACAAGGACAAAGCTGTCTGTCACTGACCCGTGGTCTAGTTTATGAAGCCCTATTCTTGCAGTAAACTGTGCAGAAAGCACCATGAGAAGGTAAGCACTCCCTTTCTGGCCTGCATCACCAGCCCCAGATGACCTATCTAGCCTGCCACTGGACTCTCCCTATTAGCAAGTTTCCACAAACCTCATGTCTTGTATATTATGCCTCTGTATATTATCTTCAGTCTCTCAGCAAATGACTTCACTGCCCTAGCGTAGTGGGGCTGTGGGCCTTACAGAACAAAGAAGGATGTCCTCAAACATTTAAGTGAGGCAAAAAGCAACGTTAGCCCTTTTGCTTTAACATGGATGTAATCCAAGAGGTGAAGGGAGATAGAAGATTTCAAAGCACTTCCGCTTGCCTTCAAAGTTTTTTCCTTCTTGTTTGGTGAATTTCAGATTGTAGCTAAAATATTCTTGCTACATTGTGTATGTGTGTAGGCATGTATGGCAGGTGTGGGTATGTGTGTATGTGGAAGCCAGAGCTTAATGTTGGTGTCTTCCTGGATAGAATTCCACCTTATTTACTGAGGCAAAGCCTGTCACTTGTGCCCAGAGCTCATCACCTAGACAGCTTCCCTGGGGGATACCCAGTTCTCTGACCCTCAAGTGCTGGGATGACAAGTGGCTGCCACACTCACCTGGCATTTGTGTGGGTGGGGGAATCTGATGTCCATATTCATTCTTGCATGGTAGGCACTTTATCCACTGAGTGATCTCTGCAGCTCCTAAGGTATTATTTGTCTTTACTTCTTCCTACACAGTAAAACTTTCCTCTCCCTGATTACGTAAAATAACTGCTCTCTGACCAGAAACCACGCAGAGGGCAGGTTGCCCTCATCCTTGGCAGTCAAGCTGTTCTTCTTAACTTTGCTGTAGTGCTGTGCTTCAGGGGTGCAAGGAGAGCTACTTGATTATGAAATCATTTGTCAAGTTATAAAATATACAGGAAACTATGTTCTAAATTACTAAAAGCTTTTTAAAGTTAATTTTTTAAATCAATTATGAACTTTACTGTATGCACATACCATATGCTTGCCATTTTCCCATTGGATACTCTCTCTCTTTTTTTTAGAAAGATTTCTTTGTTTTGTTTTGTTTTTTTTCCCATTTTTAAAAGTTTTTATTGACTTAAAATTATATATATGTTGACACAACAATATGCTCAGTTTTATAGGTTCTTAGATAAAGCCATTGAATCCATGATGACATTCCCTTTTATGCATTAGTTATTCTCCCCCCCCATGACTCTTACATTCTTTCCGCCCCCTCTTCCGCAAATTTCCCTGAGTCATAGTGCGTGAATTCAAATTTTCCATAGTTATTAGGTTTGTAAAAGTCTCTAAATTTGTGTTTTGGACAATTTTTGGGCACCTTTGGTGCCTCTCTCCATTGTCCTTCCATAGGTTATCTGCCTTGGTGTGGGAATAGATGTTTTGCTCGTCATCCCAATTCCTTAGAGGTTGTGTTTGGGCTCTACATGGATCGTCTCCTGCTTGGGTGTCCCCCGTCACATCAGGTCCCCTTGGTGGAATTCCTTTATCTCCGGTTCTTGTTGCCTTCTGAAAGATACAAACAGAGTCTCCAGAGGAGAGTGAGATTATTATTGGTCAATTGAGACAACTATTGCTAGGTTGTTGAGTGTTTGTAGGGTGTAGCCTTTCTGAGGACCTATGGTTAGTGAGGACTTCCCCACGGAGATGGGGTTCTTGGTCCCCATTCAAGGTTGCCTTGGGTCCCCATACCAGTTAGGGGTTCCCTGCCTATGAGCGGATCTCATAGCCAATTAGCCAGCTGTTGATTACCCACCTAGGTTGGGTGCCACTATTGCACAGATGGGCACTTCTTGACTTGCTTATCTGTGCCATATAGCAGTGTGTTCTGCACGCTTAAGGCCATCGGTTGGTGTACCTTGAAGATGCTTCCTGCTCTCCCAGGATATCATTAGTCTGGTTCCCCTGGCAGCTCGTGCAACACCTTCCGGCATTACCCAGGCTGCCCTTCTGGGAGCTGGTTTTGTTTCTGGATTCAGCAGGGTCTCTCAGTGTTGTGTGATATCAGTCCATGAAATCTTCAGCAATAGGGTCTTATCTTTTGCCTGAGGTGGGTATTCAAGGGCTGTGACAAAAGTTTGTCTTATTTTAGGGACTCTGTGGGTCATTCTGATCAACAGCTCATTGTGGGAGGTAACTACTTACTGGGTCAGGGAGCCAGAAGACAAGTGTCCTTTTTTCTATAGGTAGGTTTCCACCCTTCCCCCTTTGAGGTCCTATCTGCTTCTGGAACTTGTTGTACAGAAGATATAATTCTATGGAGTCAGAGTAAGTATAGAGGAACCACTTTGTGGTTTAACATGAGCTTTGGATATGAATACTACAGAGCTTCACTTATAACCTCTGATGACTTCCAGAATGTCACTACACCTGATTCAATGTTAAAGCATTTTAAATACAAAATTCTAGATTCTTAGTATAGTCAATGTTTTTAGCTCCTGGAAAATTAGAACTGTTTTCACAATTTGATTTATGGGTATACTAGATTGCTAGGAATTCCATAACAAAATATCATAGGCTGGACAGCTTAAGTGAAACCTTAAACTGTGGGTCATGGCTTCATATGTAGTCAAGTAACTGAATTTGGGGTCATGAAGAATTTGGCAATAGCAAAAGGTTTCTACATGAACAATGAACAAAAGTTAATTTTGTTAATAACTAAAAATTAATAATTAAAAATCAAATGCGTAATAAATTTGAAGTGTTTCAGGAGGGTTTGCCTACGTGTGACTTTACTGCAACCTGGGATCTGAGCACAGCATGCACTGTGCACTGAGCATGCTGTTTTCCATACACTGGCTGAAGGATGCTGCCTAAACACCCTGGGTTAGATCCAACACTGTTGAATACTGTCACAGTGATTTTTACTGTCCGTATGTTCTTCTGCACTTACTGGAACACTAGGGTTTAATTATGGAAAAGAAGGTAATATATTCCACCATCATTCCTTAGCATGGATCAACTTGGTATATCTTTGGGTCATATTGCATTAGACAAACACAGCCATCTCAGTATGTAACTTTACTTCTGTGATGGTTAAGTTTTGTTGTCAACTTGACCTTTCAAGTAATCTTGAGTGGGTCTCTGAGGATGTTTACAGGAAGGCAGCCTCTCAGCAAAGGGCAAGATGTAAGGAAGCTCAAAGGAGCTAGAAGTAAACATCCTTTCCTGTGTAGGCAGTACAGAAAGGAAATTCCAGAGACTCAGGAAGCCATTAAGTCTGGGATAGAATTGTAAGACCCCACCCTAAGGGAAAGTATTCTCTCCTGCCTGTTTCCTGTTTTGTATGTGTGGTGTAGGTGATTTTTTTTCTTTCTGCTTGGACCTGTGAATGAGGGCCAGCCTCTTTTGCTGTTACGGAACTTCCCCTCAATCTGTAGTTTTAATACTTTCCTCCCCCAAGTTGTGCCTGGTTTGAAGATTCATCCCAGTGGTGTGTGGCTGACTACGACAACATCTATCTGCAATACATGATAAAATCACATATATACCCAAGAACTGTTTTAAAATAGATTTCTAAATGATTTATCAGAAAATGTTTGACTTGTATACCAATATATTCAGGGTTATATAAAAGTTTTTTTTTTTTTTGGGGGGGGGAAATGGTATTGGAAATAGAATTTAAGAAGCCCTGGCTTAGACAACAGAAATTTATTTTCTCTCAGTTCTGCAGGCTGAGGTGTGAGATCAAGTGTTGCAGGTTTGGCTTATCCTAAAGTCTTTCTCCTTAGCAGGCAGGAGATGCATTTTTGTGAAATCTTCACAAAGCCTTTTTTTCATGCATGCTTATCCTTTGCATCTTTTCCTCCTCTTATAAGGACACCAGCCATACTGGTTATGAGTCCTCTCCTTAAAGTCCCAAATTTAATGTGAATATCTGTTTAACGACTGTCTCCAAATAGGGTTACAACCTTAAGTACATGTCTACAACATGTGGATATTAGGAAGATATAATTCACCCAACACAGGTGTGCTATTAGGATCTAAGGTGCCAAAAATCACAATGCTACTTAAAGATGCTCTTATTTTTTAACTTTTAATATATTTTTAAATTTATTTGTGGAGAGAGAGAGGAGAGAGAGAGAGAGAGAGAGAGAGAGAGAGAGAGAGAGAGAGAGAAGAAACGGGCATGTTAGGGCCTCTTGCCACTACAAAGGAACTCCAAATGTGTGTGCTGTTTTGGGCTTTAAGTGGTTTAGAATGCAAAGTCAGCCATTGATCTTATTGTGATTCCTTTGTTTAGGATTTAGGATGAGTTAACTTTCTCTTGTGAGATTTAAAGCTTTGTCTTTCAACATTTTGCTATTGCATGTCTGAAGGTAGCTGTTTTCACGTTTATAGTACTTGGAGTTTGTTGATGCTCTTGGATGAATGTTTTCATTAAACTTGGCCTCTTGCAAGTTCTTTACAAAGCCATTTTTAAATATACTCAATTCCATACAATACTTTCATTTTTCAATTATTAATAATTAGAAACACTGTATGAACAAGTCTTGTGTTGGTACCCCCAATTCTCTCCTCCCTGCCCTGACCACTGAGGAGGGGGCTGTGAATTGTACAAGTAGTAGCCAGTTATTTTGTGTTGTTGTTGAGGGGGGGTGATGTCTCTGGATATTCTCTCCTACCATGGCTCTTACCTCTGATTATTCCTGAGTGCATGCAGCCTAGCACATATGGACAGATTTCTGAACCTCTAGGGATGACAGTCCTCTCAGGACAAATCTAATTGGCTACTTTTTTCCTAGTTCTGTCTGTTAAATCTGTGGCTGGCTTGCCATTTCTTTTGTTGCTACTAGTGTTGTGGGGTACTTTAATTGTTTATCACTAAAAATAGCTGTCATTTCTTGGTAATTCCCTAAAACAATTCTAGAAAATAAAGATCTTTTCTTTTGAATGTAAAGTTGAAAGAAAATAAAAGTACAAGAATGTTGTGATAACTGTAAATCCTTTAGTCACCATTATCTCTGCATTCCCCTTAGGAGTTCCCTTAGTTATTTGGGTTTGGTTCAATACGCTCTTGTCATTGGGCAAGCATACCATTGGAAGATAAATTAGTGTGACCAAAAACCCAGAAAGAACTGCAATTTCAACATGTCTAGTTCTATTTTTAATACTTTGTTTTTCACTCTCTTAGAATTATTTCATGGACCAAGGAAAGCTTTTTCCTTTAGAAAGTATTTTGCAACTTGGGTCACTATCACTTTAACTTGCTGGACTTTGGGCTAAATCAAATTTGCTGAGCAAGATAATATAGTTATTTGTGCACAGAATAGTAAACTAAAAAAGGAATGGCTTGTAACAGATGCAGCGCTTAACAAATGCCAATGTTTTCAAAGGGGCCAGTGACTAAGAGGTCATGCTACTTTATACATCTACCTTTTAAACTCAGTAATAAAAGGTAGGATATGTGTTCTACTTCCCACTGTAAATGCATTTGTTTCCCAAGTTTCACGTCAAAGAATGGCTTTGCCATCTGCCATGGTTTTATATCCTTCCTTCAGACTCCAGCCTTTCCTCTCTCCTAAGAGGGACCGCTATTGACTTCAGACTAGAATTGTTTGATAGTATTTAGTGAACAGTGATAGGGATGATTGCTTTGGGATAGCTCTTCAATGTCAGAAGTAAATTTATTTACAAATGCTCTAAAATCTAGAGTCATTGTTAAAATTCTAACCAGCATGATTTAGTAAGCAGTTTACACTGTATTCATCTCCTGCGTGTTAATCTGGTCAAACCTCTGTTGTTTAATTCAAAGTTTCTGTATCCCTACTTATGCTTATGTACTTGATTTTTCATGAATGGAGAAAATAATGTGGTAGTCTCCTACTGTGATTGTAGCTTGATTTTTTTGCATTTCTTTCACATTTTATATACTTTAAGACTCTGCTGGGAATTTCAAAATATATCTTTACATGTATTGAGCCAAACCCAAAATGGCTTTATCATATAAAATATCCTAATTTCATACATACATATCTACTTTAAAATACATTTTGATTTTAATTATGTTTTCTGATTTACTGAATGCACTTTATTTTTTAAATGTGTTTAATATGTCCATGTTTTTATTCTGGATAGGTAGTTTATAGCTGGGCTTAATAATGTAGTATAATTTTTGATAGTATTGGGTGTTGAACCCAGGTCCTCATGCATGCTGGGCTCAAGAACTCTGCCACTGAGCTATATACCTTCAGCTCTGAATTTTCATATTTTTTATTTGTGTGTATGTGTGTGTGTATGGGTACATGTGTGCTATAGTGAACTTGTGGGGGACTGAGGACAACCCTGGGTGTCTGTCTGTCCTCTCCTTCCGCCTTGCTTGAGACAGGGTTTCTCTTGTTTTTGCTGCTGATGTGTGCCAGTATAGATGGCTCAGGAGGATTACAGACACATGTGTCACTTTGCATCTGGCTTTATGTGGGTGCTGGGGAACAGAATTCAGGCCACCATGTTTTTGTTTGCAATAATCACAGAGCGATCTCAGCTCCTAAATTTTGACTTTTTTTTTTGACTTTTTTAAGTAGGAAATTTATTGTGTTTGCTTATATATATACATATACATATGGAAGTCCATGTTAATTTGTAATGTATATTTTGTATACTTTCAAATTATTTCTCATCTCAGTTTTCTGTTTCTGCTTGTTTTTACAAAGAATATTGGACTGGGAGTTGGCTCAGTGGATGAAGTTCTTGTTGTGTAAGTATGATGACTGGAGTATAAGTTCAGAGCCCCCAAACCCATGTATGCTAGTTAGGGGTATCTAGAGGAACAGAACCGATAGAATGAATCATATTAAAAAGGGAATTTATTGGATTAGTTTATGGCAGTTCAACAATAGCGTCGGCAGGCCTGAGAGTTGAGGAACCAGTAGCTGCTCAGTCCTCATGGCTGATGCCTCAGCAGTCCCAAGCGAGCACTGAAGGCCTGAAGGCTTCTTGGAGAGCCATTGGGCTTCAGTCCATGTTAGAAGGCTGAGGAAACTTGGTTCCAATGCTGATAAAGGATAGTGGAACAGGATAGATGCACGTGCAAGTGAAGGCACTCACCAGCAAGCAGCACAGGCAGCCAGGGAGGAGGAAGGGATTTATTTCAAGCTCTGAGATCCAAGTGGAAGTTCCATCAATGATGAAAGAAGCTGGCTCCCATTCATAACTCCAAGCGGAGAGAGAAACCACCACCCAGCACCATAAGCAAGCACAAGAACTATGGTGCAGCAAAATAGAGGGGAACTCAGGCAGAGCTCAAGCACTCTGCATACCTTCAGGCTGGAAATCAGATCCGCCCCTAGTGACAACTCCTCAAGCCAGGCTGCAGACAAGCTTTCGTAAAACATATGAGTCTATTGGGGGGCATACCATTCAAACCAGCTTGTCTACAGTGAGTTGGAGGGTGTGGAAGCAGAAGAATTCAAGTTCAAGGACCAGCCAGTCTGGTGAACACAGTGGCAACCAAAGAGACCCTGCCTCAAATAAGACAGAAGATCAGGACCTACCCTCAAAGTTGTCTTATGTGTACTGTGATGTGTGTGTGCCCAGATTGACACACAGACATGACACACACATATGCTACACACAAAAAGATTTAAGAAAGATTGAAAATCTGTAACATAGATTATACTCTCTGCTCTCTTCCTGTGGTTAGGAAATCACTCCTATTCTTTTAGATTCTAGAGTTAACCATTTCTCTTAAGAGCACATATTTATAGCATTTTCTATTAGAATCTAAAGTCAATCAGTATACATTTCCTCACTCAACAAGGCAGGAAGCTTAGAGATGTTAACTTCATCTGTTCTCCTCCACAACCTTTTTTGTGTTATTGTACTATAAAATTATTTAGTTTTTTGACTTATTGCTGATTATTTCTTCTTGAACATTTCTTAGATTTAGTTTCTATTATTCATATATTCAGTTGTATAGAATATTTAGGAAATTATATTTCCTTATCCTTATTTGAAAGCATATTTACTTTGCTTTATGAGGTAATATTTTACTAGGCATAGAGTTTTTTTTAGCCTGAAAATAATTTCCACTTAGCACTTAGAATGCATTTTCCAATGCCTCCTTGAATCTAGAGTTGCTAACCTGAAGTGATCCTTAAATGTTTGGATTTTGTCAATATGTTTCCAGGTATAGGTTGTTTTAATTTGCCACCTTAAATTATTCCTTGATTTTTTTTTTTTTGCTGTGGTTTGAATGAAAATTGAATGTATCCCATTGAAACTGTAAGCCAGAATGAACCTGTTCCTTCCTTCAGCTTCCTCCTGTCAGGTTTTATCACAGCAGTGAGAAAATCACCAATACATTTGCTTTGCTATTTCTTATGGAACTCAGAGGTGAAGTCTGAACCTTCCGCATTAACCCTTTCTGCACTTAACAATTCTTATACTACTTAGTGGAAATAATTTTAAAATTAAAGTAACATTGGGAGAACAATATAAAGAACTCCTACATAACTTTCAACCAGATTCAGAAATTAACATTTATATATGTGTATATACATATGCATATATATATTTTTTCCTTACAAGTTGTGAGTGTAAATCATAGTTGATTCCCTACCATACCTGATTCCTTTAGTATATATTTCCTAAGAGGAGTAAGCTCTCCCTCACCCCTAGGTTGTGGGAACAGAACCTAGAACAGAAGCACCTACTAGACATGTGGTCTACCACTAAGCTACATAGCCAGCTGAAGGAGTTCTGTTATATGCTAAATCACAATAAGTAAAATCAGGAAATTTAACACGGATACATTTTAAAACACATTTCATCTTCTTGTTTCTTCAGCATAGTCTAGGAATCTTTCATTATTATTGTATTTGACTATGCTATATATATCTTTAACTGGGTCTTTTACAGCCTGATCTTGTTTAGTAGCTTAAATGTCATTATTTTATTGAGTTTATTAAGTAAATTTCTTTTAAGTTTATGCTTTCTCTTTGTTTTCTTATCTAGTCTGTGTTCTTAATTTCTGTAAGTCCCCTTTCCATCATGCTGTTTTCCTTACATATTTCTGTGCTTCTCATGTGTTTGTTTTTGTATTTGAGAATTATTTCTATTGTACTGGTTTGAATTCTTATTCTCTATAAACCATGCCAAATTTTTCTTTAAAAAATTAAGTATTAAAACATTCTCAACATGTTTAGATGGGAATAGAAATCAGCTCACTTTCTTGGTGTGTCTTATTTTACTTTGTAAACAGAAGTGTAACTTTAAGGTATAGGAAAGTGTTTTGCTTTTTTTTTTTTTTCACTTATTCCTATCTTATTCCCATCTCTACCACTTATACAGATATATTAGTCAAGATTCTCTAGAGGACAGAATCAACAGAATGAACTGTAATAAACAAAAGGGGGTTTATTGGATTAGCTCACTCAGTCCCACAATAGCAGTCTGAAAACCAGAGTCAAGGAACAGGTCACTGCTCAGACTATGTGGATGGATGCCTCAGCAGTCCTAATCCAGTACTGAAGGCCTAAAGGCTTCCTGGGGAGCTGCTGGTCTTCAGGCTGGAAGGCTGAGGAAGCTCCGTTTCAATGCCGAGGAAGATGCAAGACAAGCACCAGCATCGGGGAAGGCAGGGAGGCAGGCAAGGAGGTGGGCAGGAGAGTGAGGAGATTTTCTCCTACTTCATATAGCCCTAGGGTGGGGTCTTTCAACCCTATTCCAGACTTAATGGCCTCCTGAGTCTCTGGAATTTCCTTTCTACATAGGGAGAGATGTTAATTGCTAGCTTCCCTTAGCTTCTTTACATCCTGCCTCCTACTGAGAGGCTGTCTTTCTGTAAACATCCTCAGAAACCCACCCAAGAAAATAAAAGAGATCAAGTTGACAATGAAACCTGACCATCACAACAGCTCACCTCAGATGCCTTGCACCATATGTTTTACCTTTTGTCTTTTTTAAAGAAAGGTGCTGAGGAGAGAGCTGTGAGCTTTACATGTGTTAGCAAAGGATCTCTCATTGAACTATATCCCAGCCCATAAAACTTTCCTCTTTAATGAAGAAAGCTGATCTTGGCTAGGTTTGAAAGCATAGGCCTACCATTCTAGTCCTGGGGAGGCTGAGGAGAGGATCATGAACTTGAGGCAGCCTGGGCTACAAAGTAAGAATGTCTCAAACATTCAAACAGTACAATTATAAAAAAGGAATAATATAATAGAGTTTCTTTTGGAAGAGCAAAAGGACAGAAATAGACCACTGTGAGAATTCATATTTTGTATGGAGTAGGTGGAACACGTGAAAACCATCACTGAAATG
Organism: Zapus hudsonius; assembly: GCA_004024765.1. Classification (NCBI taxonomy): domain Eukaryota; kingdom Metazoa; phylum Chordata; class Mammalia; order Rodentia; family Dipodidae; genus Zapus; species Zapus hudsonius. The sequence continues at coordinate 1,848 of PVHP010018211.1, read as the reverse complement.
CTTTCATCTTTAGCTGTGTTTCCTCTTGCTACCTAAAGATGGTGATTTCCACCATGAAATGATGACTTCTATTTTTCCATTTACCAGCGTCAGTCTCCTCAGTCCTGAGATTTAATATTAATAGACTCTTCTTTGAACATAAAATTGTTCTTTGAGAATGAGAGATGATTGAATTTGTATGGAAAGCTGCTATCCCATTGAGGTCTAATGACAAAAAGTTCAGCTTGTTTATTCACCTCGCTGCATTCATCAATGGTGCTGTCACACAAATAATGTTGGTTATTGAAACTGTTTCCCACAGCATGTGCTTTTCCCAACAAGTGTGTGCTAGTCATTTCATTAGCTTCACTTGGTTTCCCAAGCCCATGAGATTGAGTGAGTGAATGATGGGGTCAGAATAACAGCAGAGAAGCGTTTCAATCCTGAGTTCTTTCTTCACATCAGCGTTTACATCCTTGCCTGCTCGCCTTAAAGAGCCTGTCTACCCACTTCACCCTCCCAGCAGTTCTCCATCCACAGCTGCCATCTTTTAAGAATCTCTCCATTATCTCACCTCCCATCCCCTTCAATTTTTTCCCCACATCAAAATGCCATTGCAGTTGCTAAAGTCACTCATTCCTTCTCCAATATAGATTGACATGAGAAAATCCCAGTCTTCATTGACTCATGAACAGGACTCCTGTTTCCTGAGCAAAAAGGTATGAGGCTAGAGTTTAGAGCAAGACCGATGCAATTCCTGGTGTCAAGCAGTTTGAATGAACAAGTGACAAGTGTTATGAGGAAAATAAAAGGAGGAAGTAGAGAATGAATGAGAACTCCTGTAGGTAAGGAAAGCTCCTTTTTTTTTTAAATTTTTTAAACTTTGGATTTTTTTTAACACATTTATTGTCAATAATTAGATTGTATGAGCAAATCTTATAATGGTACCCCCATTTCCCTCCTCCCTGTCCCCAACCCACTGGGGGCCCTCCTCAGTGGGCCTGCTGGAGCAGTCCATGGGGTAGGGGGTTATGAATTGTAGGAGAGGTAGCCAGTATTTTTTCTCCTTTGTGTGTTGTTGCTGAGGGGGCACAATGACTCTAGATATTTTCCCCCGCCATGACTCTTAAAATTTTACCCCCTTCCTCTTAGTAAGGAAAGCTCTTTTGAGGAGACAAATGTTGAGGTGATGATTGAATGATGAGGGGGAGCCATCTTTGTGAAGTCTTGTCATGCTCATTAGTAGTCTGTGTCAGCTCACCCTCCTCCATTTTCTGAAAGGGCTCTCCTTGCCTTTCTCACCTCACGTTACCGATTGCCTGCTCTTCTCTGGCTGTCTTTTGGGTCTGTTTTGCAGGTTCCTTTCCTTCCTTATCACCTATCTTGGAATCCAGGTATTTCTCAAGATTATCCTTTGTCTTCTGATTGAGATGAGTCTTCCTTCCCCATGTTCTTCTGAACATTCTCCTGGATGCCATTGTCTTTGTTTGTGAACTGGAAAAGTTCATTTTGAATCTGCCCTAGACCTCCATCCATGTCAAGTATCTTGCCATTGACAAGACTCTCCACTTGGATGTTTCAGAGGTATCAAAAATGTTCTCTACAAGTACCCACCATTTAGCCGATGTGAGACAGGAGCAAGGGTTAATTTATTTATGCAGTTTTAATTTCTTTCATTCACAAACCTGTAAGCTTCATTAAGTCAGGGGCCAGTTTTGGTTGTTTACCATTGTAAATCCATGAACTATGGAATAGTAATTTATCCCTTATTGTTAATGAAAAGTAATTTATCCATCCGTCCATCCATTCAATCGACTTCACTCACCTAGATGTTGACTGAAATTTGTCTATGAGGTAGAATGTCATTAC
>PVHP010018210.1:0-33480 GCA_004024765.1 Zapus hudsonius | reverse complement strand
AATCTTAGCAATCCTGAGAACTCCAGCGCCCAGGCAGGCCACAGCTGTCCCCTGAGATAAGATAAGCAGTTCAAAGCCTAACTTATTCCAACTGCAAATAACAAACCTAAACAATAAGGTTTCATTTCCTCTGCTGACATCACCATTCTCTCACAGATCTTGCTTCCTATGCTTCTACCTCTGACTTTTCCCTATATAAACAACTGCTATCTATGCAATAAAATGAGAACTGCCCATTGCCGCGTTCTCCCGAGAGTCTCATCTCTCGTTTGGCTCACAGCTATTCCAAGCCGCTGCTCACCCAGCTCCCGTGGGTGAACAGGGAGTTGATGCACGCTGCAACCCCCTAAGTAACCCACGGACCCAGATGGATGAAAATGCCTATGGCAGCAATGTGTCCCCCACATGCCGTGGATCAATGCATTCCGCTGTCAGGATCTCTTTCCCTCTGTCTTATCATCTATTGCACCTATTTGCAGGATATAAAAATGGCAGAAAATGAAAAGGAGATGAAAAGGAGAAAGGGAAAACATAGTTCCATGATTTGAGTGAATCCCGTAACTTATTACAAATTAATCACCAATGTGAAATTACAAATTAGACCCTTGGGTGAGAGCTGAATCAGGAGGGCGAAGCCCTTGGGAAGGGGAGTAGAACCCTAATAAAGAACACTTGAGGGAGTGGGTTTGCTCCTTCCTGTCCTTTCAGCCCTGTAGGGACACGAGAGTTCTTCCTCATCAAGCGGAGACCAGCCTTTGCTAGACAGTGAACCTACCAGCACCTTGAACTTCCAGACTCTGCTCTTGTGAGAAATCTCTAATATTTATTTATTTGTAATATTTTATTTATTCATTTTCAAGCAGAGAGAGAGAGAGAGAGAGAGAGAGAGCGAGCGAGCGAGCACCAGGGCCACCACCTTGTGGGTCTGGCCTATGTGGATACTGGGGAATTGAACCCCGGGCCTTGGGCACTCGAGGCAAGTGCGTTAACTGCTGAGCCATCTCTCCAGCCCCCATCTAATATTTATAAATTACTAATTTTCCATATTTTGTTATAGTCGCATATACAGAGTAAAGCACATGGTCATTAACAGCATAGACTTCTCGTCTGAGGACTCATTGCCGTGACATTTACCAAACCATTTCTCTGGCGATTCTCTTCCAGCCTGATGACATTCTGACTAGGCTCCCCATTCTAGAGACATTCTCTCCTCTCCTGCAGGGAGTTCTTTGATGGCCTCTGCGAATTATACATTGTGATTATTTCTCTACCCTCTACCTGTGGAAAATTCCAGTGGCCCACACACATGTTGAAATGATTCACATACTTCTAAACTCTTTGGTTTTCAGGAAATGACACAGAGCAAAGACCCCGAGAGGACTGTGGGCATCCTGTGACTCAGAGAGCCCTTAGTCATTTCTTGGAAAAAAATATACTGTCAGTAGAGGGGGCTATTTATAAAACTATGCGTAAAAGGTAAAGAAATGTCCTCTATTTTAATAGAAGCTTCTCATATTTTTTGCTATTATTTTATTTTGTAACAGGAAGTGGGTATCTTTCCATGAAAAAGCATCTTAACTCTATTTTAGTGAAAAGGTGGACCACCAAGAGTGGTGAAGGGAGTAACAGAGTGTATGACCCTACGGTCCTGTGGTAGCTGGATGGAATATGTCCCCCATAGCCTCACGTCCTGGTCAGGCATTTTACCCCAAGAATGATAAGTAGCTGCTATTATTATCAAGAAGCAAAATAAACTCTGTTCATATTAGCTTGGAGAGAGGAGATATTGGGTCTTTGTGGTTCCTATGAGACAGTCTTGTTTGGCAGTGCATTAAGATGGCTGCAAGGTGGTGTCCTGTGAGACTGGTGTCCAGCATGGTCAGAGAGTGGCCTGTAACTGACCGCCGGGAGCCAGGTGGGTTCCTCTGAGCCAGAGACTTTATTATCATTATTTACTTCCCAATGTATCTTCACAAAGGAGAGATGAGGGGAGAGGTTAAGATGTGATCGGAACAGGCCTGCTTCATAGGTTCTCTCCAGAATTATTTTAAACAGTATCTGCATTTCGGCTGTAAGATTTATAAGCTGAACTTCTTCACAAAATTCCTCCTGTAATTAAAAAGTCTTCACATCCTGTGGGCTTACGAATGCCTTGAACTTGAGCTTCGATGTGTATAACGTGTGGGTCCATTGCCTGCAGACATGACCCTACAATGAAGACATGAAATTCAAACTCTATCTTCGTCTCCAGACTCGAGCCTTGTTAGAGTTCTTTTCATCATATTGTGTTGTGGTTTTATAATTGGTAGAAATTTAGTGTGACAAGTTCAGCATAATTAATGTATAGCCATACAATGATATAGATTTCATACACTAATGGTCCAGGCATGAAGCATGCCTAACATGAGAATGATTTCTAGTATTGTAGAAATGGAGTAAGTGGGAGAAATGTTAGAACTCATAACCTTTAACTTAACTTTGAGTCACATGTCATTACTTGCTTGTTCTTTTGGAAAACCAACTTTTTCTTTGCCTTGATCACTGCAAGGATCCATCTCTACATTGCATTATAAATGTCCACATCTCGTCCCCCCATCAAACGATATTTTCCAAGGCTAGCACGAGATGATTGTGTCTCATTCCTTCCCATGCCTAAGTCAGTGTGTCACTCACGAGTGTTCAGTGAATAAGTGGTTGTTTAAAACATTTGAAATTCTATGATATATACATATATATGTGTTTAAGTATATATATGACGTATACTTTTGTGAGAGGTTAGAATAGTAGCATTAGCTCTAAAGTGCCAAAAGAGCATTCTTTTTATTTTTATTTGTGCATGTGCGTGTGTGTGTGTGTGTGTGTGTGTGTGTGTCTGTCTGTCTGTCTGTCTATGTTCCATGTTCTCCTGTGACTGCAAACAAATGCCCATCCAACTTTATGGGTGGCTGAACAATTGAACCAGGACGGGCAACTTTGGAAGCAAGCACCTTTAACCAGTGAGTCAGCCCCCATGAATATTTGCTCAAAAAACTTCCTTACCTCTGGCAACAGTGAACACTGAAATCCAAAGGAGCTGGTGAATCAAGTCAGGATACACTCAAAGTATCCATGAGAAATGAAGACGGTGAAAACTCTGTGACAGCAATGAAATGTCCTCCTTGATACTGACAGGTGCAAAGATCAGAACCGTGACAGTAGCCCCGCAGTCGTTCCAGTACGCTGAACGCAGCATGTTTAAACCAGCAATAGACATTCTCAGATGTGAATATAATTTGCCAGTGCATGGGGCGGGGTGGCAACATTTCCTCAACAATTATTTGGTGATTTAAAACTAATCAATTTGAGCCCAGCATGGTAACACACATCTTAAATCTCAGCACGTGGGAGGCAGAGGTTGGAGGATCGCTGTGAGTTCGAGGCAAGCCTGAGATTACATAATGAATTCCAGGTCAGCCTGGGCTAGAGCGAGACCTGCCTTTGAAAAAAATAAACATTCAGACAAAATAACCAATTTGGGCTAGAGAGATGGCTCACTTGTTAACGGAGCTTGCTTGCAAAGCCTGACCATATGGCTTCCATTGCCCAGGTCCCATGTAAAGCCAGATGCACAAAGTTTCCAGAGGAGTGAGGGAAATGGGGGTATACGTTACCTCACTGTGCAAAGTTTTAGCTACGTTATAGAAATTGGATATACAGCCTAGGGCCATAGCAAGACTGTACTGTATACCTGAAACTTGTGAGAGAATAGATCTTCGTGTCCTCATCACACAACACAGTAGGTAACTATTGGATATATATTGATTAGAGTCATTTCATGCATATATGAACACATTGTATTGTGTATCTTACAATATGCATTCCCATATATATGTTAAAAATCTATTTGGTAAGATTGTTATATTATTGTACAAGAAAAATTATGCCCTCTTTAAATGGGAACCTGGTTTAAAATGTTACCCCACAGTAGTTATTAAATAGATTTAAATAATGTTAGTTAAATCTATTACCTAAACTTCTAAATACTAGAACCATCATTTCATTTCATTTTTATTTATTTTTTATTGCCTATAATGAGTTACAATATTTAGTGGGCAAACAGTGAGTTGTTTTCCCCAATTCCCCACTGCCCTCCCCTCCCCAATCTTCTGGATAACCTCCTCCATGGGTCGTCTGGATCAGTCATTTTAATGGCCACAGATATAAAATGATAAGTATCATTAAGAAAACTAGAAATAAAAATGATAACAAAATATTACTACTTTTACATCACATAGGAGCACGAGATTTGATTTTCCTCTAAAACTGGAATGAAAATAAAACATTCTAACAGGTAAAAATTGCGCAACTCCAAAGCTGGCCAGCAGGTGTCAGACTTAAACTATATCTTATATTTTTCATTAGCTTAATAGTTTTGCATTTTCGAGCTATCCAGTATATTGAATATGAGGTAAAAACCCCACAACACTATCCCATAGGTTGGAAGAACATTTATAATATGATTCCCCTGAGAACTGTTTGTCCTCTGCCTGCAGGGTGGCTATCTGAACAGGAAATTGACCTTATTTATGTGAGAAAAATTTATACCGAGGATGTTTAAACGTGGCAACATTTATGGATGAGATATCAAAGTGACTTTTAAAGCTATCAGAAGCTGGCGAAGAATAATCAGTTTACGTCTGTGCAAGCATCTCTGTGCCCCTTATGTGCTCTGAGCACCAAACTCTTCGAGCTGGTCACAGAGCTCTCTGACGCAGACTGGTGTCACCAGGCATGACGTCACATGCAGCCTCACATCTTTGTATGCGATTGGCTGGATAGGAAGTGGGTGTGGTAAGAAGAAGCTCACAATGAAAAATATAAAAATATATAAATAAAAATATATACATATATAAGCATAAAATATATTAAAATATATATTCTCACAATAAAAATATGTTATAAAATATATGTGAAAGGCGTCATATTGTTAATAGTGACTATTTATGGATAATTGCACTGTTTAGATATTTCCTTCTCTATCTGGATTTGCTCAATTTTCTAAAATTTCTCTGATTATGTATTTCATTCTAAAATGTTGGTTCTACACTGAAGCATTCTTCTAAATTATTTCTACTGAAACTGAACTCCTTCATTCTGATGGGGCCGTCTGAAAAAATAATGACAACAGAGACAGATCTTTATTTAAAAATGTAGCTGGGCGTGGTGGCGCACGCCTTTAATCCCAGCACTCGGGAGGCAGAGGTAGGAGGATCACCATGAGTTCAAGGCCACCCTGAGACTACATAGTGAATCCCAGGTCAGCCTGGGCTAGCGCTAGCGAGACCCTACGTGGAAAAACCAGCAGCAACAACAATAATATTAATAATGAGAGTAGCTCTGCCTGGAGTGGTATGGGAGTGATTCCTGCACTGTCCAAGCACAGGGGGTAACTTTATGCTTGATTTTATGTCTTGTTTCATTTGTCAGGGTCTATTAAGGTGTGTGTGTGTGTGTGTGTGTGTGTGTGTGTGTTACCCTTATAGCAGTCTCTACTCATCCTGCCTCAGCTTCCTAATGAACTGGGACCATAAGCATACAAGATGGTAATAGCTCAGCATTTCTAATTACCTACTGAGTTATGTTACTATGGTTTACACGGATATCAGCATATGTATATATAACCAATATTTTGTTGGCTATGGTTTTATTCATTTTCTTGCGTATTCTTTGAAACAAATTGTCCAGATATCAGTGGCATAAGAGTCAATTGCATTGCACAGATTGATGAGTGTGCAAGATATTGCTCTCACCTATAGAGATCTTTCTAGAACATATTTGTGGAGACAGGGGTGGGCATTTGTACATAGCAGCAATCGCGAATGGCGTTCTCTAACAGGGTCTGCAAAGAATGTTGATTTTGGAATTAGCAAGATTATTTATTTATTGTTTTACAATAGGAGAAACCATGGATAAAATACTCCCTATTCCTGTATGAGTTATTTTCTTATCACTGGGTATCAAACACCCAGGAAAATCTTAGAGAAGAAGAAAATTATTTTGAATCTCAGTTTCAGAGAGCTCAAGACATGTTCACTTGGTCCCGTGTTCTTGGACGAAACATAATGGCAGCAAAAGGCGGTGACAAAGGAGATGCTTACTCAGGGTAGATAGGAGGGGATGGCCAGACAGACAGACGGACCAGGACACTACACCCGGCAAGGACTTGTCCCTCCACATCTGTCTCTTCTCGCTGTGCCCTAGCTCCTCCAGCTTCCTTCAACCTTCTAAAATTGGGACCCACCTGGGACCCACACGCACAGGACAGGAGCTTGTGTGGGGCACCCAGTGAGAGCGTTCTACTCTCGGCACCCAAGGACTCAGGGGCATCTCACAAGGAAGATCCATTTAGTTCACCTCTGAGGGTCCCCATCCTCTTAATGCTGCCAACTGCTTAAATTTGAAGTCTTCCCTGAGACTTGAGGTGAGCTCGGAGCTAGGAGCCCTATAAATTCAGGTTGTGTCCTCCTATGACACAGTGGTTCAGAGTAGCAGGGAGGAACAGGGGAACAGCAAGGGAACATTTGATCACAGCAGGACTTAAACTCCACAATTCCATCAGGAAACCCCAGAGCTCCATGGCCAGCATCTGAGAACGTGGTGATTTGCCAAGGCTGTGGAGTCCTAGCCCGAGGGCCTTGCCAGTTAAACCCACATAGCTTCTCTCTTTGATGGCTGCATGTGTCGTCTGTCTTTCCTCAGGAAATGCTCTGCACCATTGGCATTTGCAAAATTCCGGAGCGTCTGCTCTACCGTAGACTTCACCCTCCCATCTCCACTTCTGTTCCGTGTCTGTCTGGAAAAGACGCACACTTTCCAAGTGTTTGCATTTCACTTTTTGGTCCCAATTCTCTTGGTACATACATCTAAAAGCAGCCAGCGGGCTGAAGAGATGGCTTAGCGGTTAAGGCATTTGCCTACAATGCAGAAGGACCAGAGTTCGATGCCCCAGTGCCCATATAAAGCCAGATGCACAGGAGGGCGCATGTGTCTGGAGTTCATTTGCAGAGGCTGGAGGCCCTGGTGTGCCCATTCTCTCTGCCCCCCCTCTCATAAATAAATAAAAAGCAGCCAGCATGAACCATTCCACAGCCTTCAAGGGACACTCTTAGAAGTCTGATTGACTTCCAGACATGAACCATTGCAGCCACTGAGCGAAATCTGTGTATGTCTAACTGCCGATAAAAAGGATGGTTTCCACCGTTCTATCTGTCCCTTTCATGTGGTGATAATATAGTTCAAGACCCTCAACTGAACACATGGTATGAGTTCTCAAACAGTTGCCAGAAATCACTTTTCCACGATGGTCAGATAGTTCTTACCTGGACACATCTAACTGGATTTGAACTCTGAAGCTAAATGAGTGGAGTTGCTGCGTGAACCCAGAGAACCCGCTCTCCGTGTGCACACCTTGTCTCCTTCCAGTCCACCGGGAGCCCATTGCAGAACTGGCTCAGGAGCACATTGACTCAGCGATTCCAGCCTCCTCTTCTGCATCTGCTTCCTTCCCCTTGAGGTCTGTTTTCTATCTTTCCACAGCGTGATTGCCTGGCTTTACGTCCTCTTTCTGTGCCTTCTGTTGATGGTAGCAGCATGGCTCTTCTTGTTGATCGTGTCTGTTAGGATGTGGAACAGGTTTTCATAGGAATCCTCAAATGATTCCTCCGCAGTTTACTGTTCAGTAATGGTCACACATCTCCCTTCTTCACTCTTTCTTCCCTTCTTTTGCTCTCACTCCCACAGTTCAGTAAAGCATGCTACTTTTATTTAAAAGATTATATATATATGTGGAGAGAGAGAGAGAGAGAGAGAGAGAGAGAGAGAGAGAGAGAGAGAGAGAGAGAGAATGTACACACCACCAGGGTTTCTAGGGACTCCAAACTCCAGAGACATAGGGACATGCACCCACTTGGCACATCTGGCTTTATGTGGGTACTGGGGCATCAAACCATGGTCATTAGGCTTTGCAGGCAAGTGTCTTAACTGCTGAGCCATTGCTCCAGCCCAAGCATACTCTTTAGCTGTGAAGACTGGCCCTCACTGAACATGTTTTGTTTTCTTTAGACTAAGGCCCCAGGCCGAGTACTGAGCACATAATAACTGCTGATGAGGAACAAACAGAGCTAATTGGCTCCCAGGAGAAATGAACTTGTCACCTTAGTTTCATTAGTCTAAACCTGTGCGTCTAAATATAGCTGTCAAGGTCCTATGTATTTCAAATGAACACTTTTAGAATCAACAGTTTGGATGTGGTCTTACTCACATGTAACCTTTTTCTTCTCTGCTACCCAGTAGATGAAAATGCAGAACAGTTTGAAATAACAACCAGGCTCAGAGGAAAAGAACTGTCTGCTTGTCAGGCCTCCGGGTCAATCAGTGCATGAAGTCTGACAGAACCAGGGCTCCCTTGAGCCCCAAAGGTGTTGGTGGAGATTAGATACATCCGGAGCCTGCAGCCTTCTGGGGAGAAGAGTGTCACAAAGAGTGTCACACCACTGTTCAGGGACATCCCTTGTCGCTGAATGAGGCACCTGGGCTCAGCTCCTGAAAACGTGGGTCTTCTGCTCAGAATGTTAAGCCACAATGAGCTTCAGTTTTGACTTCTGTGTACTGGCTGGTTTTACCTCATTTCAAAGTTCCCTCTTACTAACCCTATAGGGAACACATTCCCAGTCAAGAAGATCTAGAAGGTTCTTGGTGTCAGAATCTACCATATCATGGAGCAAAAACCAATTCTCATATGTCCCATAATGATGTTTTCAGAAGGACTGCATCAGTGACGGTGGTCCCACGAGATCGCAATGGAGCCGAAAGATCCCTCTCACCTCAGCTGTATCCACCATAATTACCCCAGAGTGCAACAGGCTTCTCATTCATGTTTGTGGTCAAGCTAGTTCAGACGGGCCTACGGCACCTTCAGTTGCATGAAAGCAAAACTCATGTGACCATGCATTGTACATAACCCTTTATCTCGATAAGAAAGGCTATGGCCGGGCGTGGTGGCGCACGCCTTTAATCCCAGCACTCGGGAGGCAGATGTAGGAGGATCGCCGTGAGTTCAAGGCCAGCCTGAGACTACAGAGTGAATTCCAGGTCAGCCTGGGCTAGAGCGAGACCCTACCTGGAAAAAACAAAACAAAACAAAAAACCCTCTAATTTGCCAGGCATGGTGGTGCACGCCTTTAATCCCAGCACTCGGGAGGCAGACGTAGGAGGATTGCCTTGAGTTCAAGGCCACTATGCTTCAGGCTTATGTGTTCATTATACTGTATTGTTAGGGTATAATACATATTATGTTGTACTTATAAAATGAAAACGCTACTATGAAACTGCAAGCAATGTAGTTCTGGCTGAATGCCACTCCTCTTCTTGTCCTAATTACATCAAGAGGCCATACTGGCTGATCGGTCCATTCCAGCTAGGCTTGGGTAAGTGCACTCTATGATATTTGTATCAACTAAGGACATGGCTCTCAGAATTTATCCCTGCTGTAGGCAGGGCATTACTATTCTTATGATAGTAAAAGCAGATTTGTCAGTAATAGCCTCCCTCCCAGGAGAATAGCAATATCTGAGAGAACGTGACATTTTTAAAAAATATTTTATTTATTCATTTTCAAGCAGAGAGAGAGAGAGAGAGAGAGAGAGAGAGAGAGAGAGAGAGAGAGAGTGCACCAGGGCCACCACCTTGTGTGTCTGGCTTATGTGGGACCTGGGGAATTGAACCCGGGGCCTTAGGCACTGGAGGAAAGTGCCTTAACCACTGAGCCATCTCTCCAGCCCAAGAAGGTGACATTTTGATAGCAGCCATTTATAGCTTTTTTTTTTTTTGCTTCCAGGAACAATAAACATCATATGCATTTCAAATTTGGGGAGCAAGTGTGAAGGATCTGCCAGGTTTAATGCTTTGTGACTCGAAGAGTGGAAAGGTCTATCTAATGCTTGTAATAATGGTCCTCATGGGTGTCTCTAGAAAAAGCTCGAAGAACTTTGATGGCCTTCATCAGAGCCACCGCTGAGCATGCACAGCCTGAAAAGGAGTTTGTTTCATTTCATTTTATTCTCAGGAAATGTCTGTGGAAAGGGAGAGTTTCCTGCTGCCCCTGGGCACCTAGGAAATGGAACTTCGTGAGATCCAGGCCGGCTCGCATTGCCAGAGCCTGAGATGTGGAAGCAAGGTTTGGGTATGCCTGGTGGCGTTAGCCTGGATTCCCACCTCCTGGGAAGTGGAAGCAGGAAAATGCCAAGTTTGAGGCCAGCCTGGCTACAGAATAAGACCAGGCTTCAAAAACCTGGGAAAAGTGGATGCGGATCCAGGCAGTTTAACGAGGAGGTTTTGGATGAGGCAGCATTAAGCGTTGGATCCAGGCAGTTTCACTCCAAGAGAGCAAGTTTTAGAAACTCTGTTACGTGGATACATTGAAAGCCTTTGTAGCCGTCTACAAGATTTACATCTAGGCAGAGAATGTCTGAGTTTCTCCCCAGCTCACTGTTCACTTGCAGCATACTCAAATGATTCTACCTAAAAATGATTTTATCTGAAACAGCTTCACTTATCAGTGTTCACTTCAACTGAAAACATACGATAATGTCTCGAGCTAGGTGGCAGCTGGCTTCTCGTGGTCCTGCGCACGACTGGAATCTCACACTTCAGAGGCGAGAAAGGCCAGATGACCCAGTGTTCAAGGCCAGCTTTGGAAATTTGTGAATTCCAGGCCAGCCTCGGCTACCTCAGCTCCTGTCTCAGAAAAGCCCAAAATATATTTGCAGAAGACAGAGAGATTATAATTTCTTTACAGATTCTATTCCCTCCACCAAACCATTCAGACTTGATGAAGAAATGGCAAGGAAGGGAAGCCAAATCAATCAAGCATGATCCAGAGGATTAGGTAATTGAAGAAGCACAGAAAACAGGCAGGGAAAAACCAAGTCAAGCTGTCAGTAAAGAGAAAAGCATTCTTTTCCAGGCAGAACCAAAAGAGCCTATCTCAGAATTGTCCCTCAGCCCCTTCCAGAGTCTGGAACTTTCCCAATGCAGAGAATGCCCACCGCTATCCTGAAGCTGGGTATAGATAGCACCCAGCCTATGATCCCTGGGGGTAAATAGCACCCATCCAAGGATCCCTGGGGGGTAAATAGCACCCATTTTAGGATCCCTGGGGGTAAATAGCGCCCATCTTAGGATCCCTGGGGGTAAATAGCGCCCGTCCTAGGATCCCTGGTTTTGTTAACACTTAGGAGAAATGAAGGCAAAAGGACGAAACACCTTTGAAAACGAATCTCTCGTGCTCCGCTTCATTTACGGGAGCCATCCCAAGGTTGGACAACCAGCCTTCCTGTCTAACTTCAGGCCAAGCATGTTAGCAGAGGAAGCTTTCCAGATAAAATGCTTACAACCACGGTAACTCCTTGTTTATCCTGATTGAAGCTCACTGGATGTCTGTGCACACACACACTTGAATTGTAGATAAGCAAGGACCGTCATATCAGTACTGTATCCATCCAATGTATTGGACGAAATAGGCTTCTGCTAAAAATTGATGCTGCGTTAAAGTTCAAATTCAACCGGGTGTTCTGAAGTTTCCTTGTTAGATCTGGAACCCCAGTGAAGACGCATCCTTAGAAAGGGACAAGAAACAAAGTCTTAGGATTAAAAACAAACAGCAAAACAGATTATACCTGTCAAAGATTACATGAACTATTAGAGCCTTGTAAGTGTGGAACTCATTCTACATATAAAGCCAATCAGAGCCACAGAACAGAAAAAGAAGCCTTGGGCATGTGGAAACCTGAGTTATGTTAACCCGACAGTATAGCTAATAGAAATATTTGAGGAACTTGAAAGGGACCCTGAAGGCCATGCTTGAAGTCTCAAATCTGCATTGTTCAAAGCAAAATTGCAGCAGATACAGAAATATATATATATATAATTATATATATATTAAAGTAAAGTTCTCATACACATACAGCACGTACACTGGTCATGATCCCCTGCTGGCCGCCATCTTTGTCCTTCCCCAACGTCCTTCTCACTGAACCCCTGGTTTTCACTGGTTCCTTTTTATTTTGATATAATCATTCTTTGCCCTCCTTCATCATCCATGACAAGAAATCTATATTTTGAAGACACCAAAACCTTTAGTCCTTTCTTTGACATTTTAATCATGATGAAATTCTGTAGGAAATATTTCTTACCGTGAAAGATTATTTGCAGCCCATTTTTGTTTATATATATATATATTTTTCACATTTCATCAAGTAAATGAAATGGAATGTTCAAAATCTCCTTCGCTTAAAGAAAAGCATCTTTAGTTTAATTTAATAACTGACTATTCATAGCATGTGTCATAGCATGTGGAGTTCTACTTTTCCATCTTTTTTAACCTGAAAAGTCCTTAGAATGACATTCGCCTGTTATTGATGGTACTTCCTCAGTTGTGATTTTGTGTGACTTATAAATGCCTGTCTCCATTTTTGTTCTTTACAATGTGTCTCTATAAAGCTGTAGAAATTATAGAGTAAATAAGAAATATAAAAAAGATCCAAAAATGTTACCAGAGGTGAAAAGAGGTCAGGTTTAGGTAGTGGTGGGGAGACTACCCAGAGCCATTGTCCCCCTCAGCAAGAACACACAAGGAAAAACACCCTGAATACCTCTTGTACCCCATGGACTGGTCCAGCAAGCCCACTGAGGAGGGCCCCCAGTGGGTTGGGGACAGGGAGGAGGGAAATAGGGGTATCATCATAAGACTTGCTCATATGATGTATCTAATAATTGACAAATATGGAAAAATTGTTATTTTCTTCCAGATAATGTTCATTATTTCTAAAAATATTAAAGAAATTCTAATCCTCTATACAATCTGTTTATATCATTTAGGAATTTAAAGAAAACATGAGACATTACCAATAATTTATTTTTAGCCCTCTTTTTTATAGGGAGAGAGACAATGGTGTACATATGCATATTGCATAGAGGAAAAAAACAGCAAAGAGGCAAAGGAAAAAAATACCCAAAGAATAAGTCAACTTAGCATGCTCTGTTTACAGCTAATTGTAGACATTTTGTAGATAGTCAGCTTTCCATTACAAGATGAGTTCTGATCTATTTCCTCATTTGGAGACACGTCTCATCCCTGGGGAAGATGGTTCTGTTCCCATCTCCTCAGCCTCTGCTCATGGAATTTGGTGATGGAGGGAAAGATAGCTCTCTCTCTCTCTCTCTCTCTCTCTCTCTCTCTCTCTCTCTCTCTGCCAATTTTCCACTTTGCGTCTGTCAGATGCTCTTCCCAGACTAAGAAATGACTGGATCTGGGCCCAGGGAAGACAGACAGTGATGGCCTGCCCGGGCCAGACAACCCACTCTCCACTGTAAGCTGCTTATCCTCACTGGCCGACCTCAGTGTGAAATATTGGCCATGTTTGAGTTGTAAATTTATCTCACCCACTAACTAGAGCATTAACTTTAATAGATAAATTAGTAGACAGAAATGAAACAGGAATGACATCTGTCTTGTTAGTTTAACTTCTAGAGTTGGTGGGTTGGGAAGGGAAAGTGAGTCAGGGGAGTTTTGCCATCAGTGTTTCTGCTGTATGAATCCCCAAAGTCCTTTAGCTGACGCATGGTGAACATATTTACAGCGTATGTTTAATGTTGGATTTTTTGGTGTGTGTGTTGTATGCACACCACGTGTGCAGGTGCACACGTCCCCTATCCAAGTGTGTGCTTGTGGGGGCCAAAAGGGAATGTGAAATGTCTTCCTTTATGGCTGATTTCCCGGAGACAAGTGTCTCCTAGAGCCTGAAACTCCCATTGACTGGCTGGTCAGGGACCATTGACTCCCGTTTCCATTGTCCTCAGGGCTGGGTGGCAGGTGCACGTGGCTATGTTTGGCTTTTTGTTATTTATGTGGGTGATGGAGTTCTAATTCGGGTCCTCATGCCTTCACAGCAAGTGCTCTCACTCACGGAGCCATCTCCCTAGCCCCAATTCTTGAAAATAAATGTATTTTTTGCCACATGTAAACTAGGTTTTAATGTGAAATAATGTCATTTTGTATTTAACTTTTTCAATACACCAAATGATGGGCCTGTGATCCATCAAAGACTCTTTCTTTCTTTCTTTCTTTCTTTCTTTCTTTCTTTCTTTCTTTCTTTCTTTTTCTTTTGGTTTTTTGAGGTAGGGTCTCACTCTAGCCCAGGCTGACCTGGAATTCACTATGTAGTCTCAGGCTGGCCTTGAACTCACGGCGATCCTCCTACCTCTGCTGTCTTTCTTAAATGCAACGAAAATCACAAATACATTTAGGACTATCATCCAACATGGCCATCACTTAACTGATAGAAGATTCTAGATGTGAAGATTGTATGTGCACTTGGAAAGGCCAGAGGAGAGCGACAGCTGCCCCCTCAGGACTCCTGCACATGTCTCCTCGAGACGGAGTCCCTCCCTGAACAAGGACCTGTGCTCTGGTTAGACAGGCTGAGCAGCAGCCCTACAGATCTATCTGCTACACAGCACTAAAGGCCCAGATGTGTACGTGGGTACCAGGGACTTGAACTCAGGGCAAATCTCACTCTCATGCGTGAGTGACATGGGCCCCTATACTTTGTGCCATCTTTACTTAATTACCTTATTATTTATTTGCACGAAGAGAGAGAGAGAAAGAGAGAGAGAGAGAGAATAAATGGGTGCACCAGGGTATCTTGCTGCTTCAAATGAACTCCAGACTCAGTTGTTACTCTGTGCATCTGGCTTTAAATAGGTACTGGGGAATCGACCCCGGCCATCAGGCTGTGCCAACAAGTGCTTTTGATTTCTGAGCCGTCTCTCCAGGCCCCTAAATAATTATTTAATTACAAATGATCTTGTAAGCTACTGGTATTTAAATACCAAGAATAGTGTCAGCAATTTGAAGGCATAACCCCCAGTGGAGGGTAGGTTTCTATGAAGTCTGATCATCCATGTCTGTCAAAATTGTTTGAGGTAATGTTATTTCAAGGAATTGGATTGAACAAAATTGCAATGTGTAGTTAGAATACATTTGAGCCCCCCCCCCCCATTTGGGATTATAGGGATACATCTATCAAAGTTTGTAGAATGTGTCTGGCTTCTGCTCATTCATCTGAAAAAAAAATAGTTATACGACTATGTTTAGCACCTGTGTCAGCTTAAGTCTGAGGGTCCCGAGGAAGACATTTTAACAGCAATTTATATATACCTTGACCGATGAAATAAACACAGAGTTATTTACACTTCGAGTGATGAATAAACAGTTACATACACCTTGACTGATGAAATAAATAGAGGTATCCTTTTAAATGTTGGAGGAAAAATAACGTTTAAAAATTGTAATTAAATCTAGTATTAACAACCTTGGCTTCTTTGATTGTATTTATAAATGTCTTCTGGGCGATTTTGCAAATCCAGAAAGAAACCACCAGGGGCCCATCAGGAGGTTGACCTACATGCTTGTTCTTGTTGCCAGAACACAGTAACTTGGGAGGTTTTGTTGGTTTCCTGCCCTGACCACAGGGACAGTCACTGTTTATTCCAGCCTATTCCAGCCACAGTTCCCTCATAAGCTCTGGTGTCAGTTGGCTCTAAAGTTAATTGTCTTGACATCCTTGCATCACATAGCAACAGAAGTTTCCAACAGGCTAATGTAAGAAGAACTTACTGGCACCAAACATTTTTAATAGAATAAAAGTTAGAAATTAAAGGAGAGCTGGTTTTTCACTATATGTGTATGCACTTGTGGATTAGGGGGTTGCAAGGGAATAGCAGGAATGATAGAGGCATGGAGAATGTCTAATTAATTTATTTTCAAGGAGAGAGAGAGGGAGGGAGAGAAAGAGAGAGATAGAGAGAGAGAGAGAGAGAGAGAGAGAGAGAGAGAGAGAAGCAGGGCCTCCAGCCACTGCAAACCACTTCAGATGCATGTACCACTTTGTGCATCTGGCTTTATGTGGGTACTGGGGAATCAAACCCTGGTCATTTGGCCTTGCAGGAAAGTGCCTTACCCACCATGTCTCAAGCCCAAGAACAGTTTTTAACACACTGCATTTGGATGTGTGATGGTTAAATTTTGTTGTCAACTTGACCCGTTTAGTAATCTTGGGTCATCTCTGAGGTTACTTACAGGAAGGCAGCCTCTCAGTAGGGGGCAGGGTGTAAGGAAGCTCAGAGGAGCTGGAAATAAACATCCCTTTCTGGGAGGGCAGTGCAGGAAGAACGTTCCAGAGACTCAGGAAGTCAACAAGTCTGGGGGAGGGTTTTAAGACAAACCCTGACAGCATGGGTTTGATTCCCCAGTACCACATAAAGCCAGACGATCAAAGTTGTACATGCATCTGGAGTTTGTTTGTAGTGGCAGAAGGCCCTGGCATGCCCATTCTCATTCTTTCTCTCTGCTCAGAAATAAACAAAATAAAAATATTAAAATTTTAAAAATTATTTAAAAACAGAAGACGGTGGTAGGTTATGAGCAGGAGACATATTCTTAGACAGCACCACTGTTATTTTGGGGTTAAATGATAATTTTATTGAGAACTTTCATATGTGAACATCCTGTAATTTGGTTGTGTTTTTACCATGATATCCCATTGCGTCTCCTCTCCCCACCCCCATCCACCTAGGACCCTCCTCGTCCAAGGGAGTCCTTCCTCTGTGTCGGTATCTCTTTCCTTTTGTCTCTGTCAGCTGTAAGAAAATGTTCATTTTTTGTGTGTACAAGTATGTGTGCTTGTACATAGGTGTATGCATATATGTGGAGGGCAGAGGGCAACACTGGGGTGGATTTGTCAGTTAGGCGCACTGGGCTGGCCAGAGGAGTTTGGAGATTTACCTATCTCTGTCTCTCTAGTCCTGGATTATAAGTGGGCACCAGGCCTTAGTAAACAAAAAAACTATTCATAAAATGTAATGCAGCAAATTTGAACCATATCTTCAAGTTCACACAGCTGGAAAACCATGTCCTACCAGGCCCAAATCCATGTGATCTCAAACATTTATTCTCTTGGTTATATAATACCTGCATTTTCCCCATGGGTCTTAGACTAATCCAGAATCAATGCATTGCAGTTACCATTTTGTTGGTGGGACAAAAGTAGCAGATGGGCAGAAAGTACTTTATTTGGCTTACAGTCTGGAGGGGAAGCTCCATGATGGCAGAGGACAGCATGGCATGAGCAGAGGCTGGACATCACCTCTGTCACAGCAGGTGGACAACAGCAGCAGGAGAGTGAGCTGAACTCTCTCCTAAGCCTGAACCCGACAATATGCCTCCTCAGCAAGGTTCCACCTCCAAAACTGCCATCAGTTGGTGACCAAGCATTCAGAACACATGAGTTTATGTGTTTGATTCAAACCATCATAAAATGTAATGTTACATACTGTTGAAACTGAAATGCAATAGATATTCTATGAAGCAGTATAGTTTTGGCACCACATACTTGGTTACTAAATAATTTTTATGTCATCACAAATATTAGAGCATTTTCTTATAGAAGTTAATCCTTCCTGTGCAACCAGCTCCGCTTATACTTTTCATGTTCTATCCCACCTGTTTTCCGTAAAGTTCTTCTACGGATCTGTTTTTGTGACATTTTCAGGTGGGACATCATGTGTCCATCAATGTCAATAAGGAGGTAAAATGGCTTAATACAACCTCGTGGGTTCTAACGCAATGTGACGCACCACATAAAATGATTTTGAAAAGTCCTAGTGAACCGAATGCATGAGCGGCCATTCAACCACTGAACTTTTCAACAAAATAGAATTGGAAGTCATGGTTTTCATCAAAATCTATCATTCAACAAACAGCCGGAAGAAAGAAAAACTTGCCCTTTTTATAGGCAAAATCTAGATCTTTCCATATCTAGGCTACCCATCATATATGGTTTTGAAAAAATAGTGCAGATCTTATGTGAGACCCATCCTAGGCACTGACATACAGAACACGCCTCTGACCTCAAAAGGAATAAGAGAGAGATTTTTTTAGAATGGCCATGGTTCCGCCACACAGATTTCAGTGACCCCACGTTCCATGTTTCAACATGTTCACTGTTCTGTGAGGTTTCTAATACTTACTGAGTAAACCAAGCTCACAGAGCAAAAGCACTTTTCAATTGCCTTGGTAGGTGGGCTGCAAGAAAGCTGTGGGCTTGAGAGACTATCTGACGCTCTTATTTGCCTTTGAGTTGCTAGAAGCCAGTGGTCTCTTTACATTCCAGAAGGTTCTCCTGATGGTCACAAGGATAGTAGGTACAACACAGAGATAGGCAATAATGGCTACAGAGGGGACTGAAGATGGCCCAAGAGACCCGGGCTCTGAGCCTGTAACATTCATCACTCCACAGGCAGAACACAGCCTAGTAGAAATTGTTACAGCCGCTGGGTGGGAAGTTTGGCACATACCACCTATCAACTAGGTGACCTTGGACAAGAGATCCCATTGGACCTTGGTCTATCACCTAAAAATTGGATATAATATCGAAGAGAACTGGTTGTTTCTTAGGTACTTTATATTGTCTGCCTCTCCTTTTTAAATTGCACATATGCTTTGAGGAAAAGCCCTGATGGATAAGACACACACCTTATTCATATACCCTCCCAATTTCATGCAATTTGGTTAGCTGAGTTATTTCTCATATTTAAGCCTATCCACCAGGTATTGCCTTCTGTGGTGGTTTGAGTTATGTGTCCTCCATAAACTCATGTGTTCTGAGTGCTAGGTTTCCCAGCTGGTGGCAATTTGGGAATCAGAGCCTTGCTGAAAGAGGTGTTGTGTTAGGGTGGGCCTATGGGTGTCGTAGCCAGCCGGTACCTGGCACATTTGTCCACCTGATGATGGACATGCCAGGAGGTGATGCCCAGCTTCTACTCATGCCATGATTTTCCTGCCATCATGGAGTCTGTAAGCCAGAAGAAACCCTTTCCTCCTACAAGCTACTTCTGGTCAGCTGTTTTGTGTCAGCAACAAGAAGGTAATTATAACTCATCTCTCTTATATTTTAAGAATTTAATGATACAGCAAGTGTAAAACACCTTCCTCCAAGCCTGGATATGATGGTGAAATGTCCCACCAGGATCTCTATGACCTTTACATGCTTGGCTTTGCACAGATGGCTTTCGTAGATAGGTCTATATTTTTAATCATCCTCAGGGTAGCATGTAGGTCTTATGAAGGCAAGTGATGTTCTTTCTACTTATTAAATGAGTAAGAATAAAAAGTTGGTCATTTATTGGGGGATTTTAATGGACTTTAAATTTGTTATTTCCCTACTGATTGTGTCAGCCTGAGGTCAATAAAGTATGTGGTGGTCACACACAGTGACCTTGCAGTGTAATCTGTTTTGTAGAATCAAACAACAGTCATTTGTTGTTTGAGGTAAGTCATTAATTTTGTTTGACAGATAAGAAGACAGTGTAGGGGAATTAAGGTGCAGCCCAAAGTCCACCCGTCTCAGCTGACCTAACCAATGACATCACTCTACTTTCTCCTGTCCAATCACATTTGTCCTGAACTCTGACCAATTAATGCCAGCTCCAGAAAATACATTTCCAAATGACCTTAGTCATGACTAATAACATTTGTGTCTGAAGTTTCTGTCAGTCCTGTATGATAAATATAGTCTGAAGCTGATTAATATTTTTCAATCTGTGTTTACAATTACTTGGGGGAAATAACCAAGCAGCCATAATTTATTGAAGAGGACTGGCTGTTTCTTATGTACTTTACATTGGCTGCCTCTCCTTTTTAAATTGCACATATGCTTTGAGGAAAAGCCCTGATGGATAAGACACACACCTTATTCATATACCTTCCCAATTTCATGCAATTTGGTTAGCTGAGTTATTTCTCATATTTAAGCCTATCCACCAGGTATTATGTTAATTTTTCAACAGGCTCAACTAAAATGACGATATTAATATGAATGAAGAACACTTAAGCAGACACAAAGAGAAACCATGTTAATTTAGTTTTTTGATCCAATGGCCTCTCCAGTCAAACATAAGTAAGTCTGGGAACAGAAAGGTAGATCCCATGCCCTTCTTTGTCCTTGCAAAGTAAACCACTTTAGCGAAATCTTAAAAGTTTATGCAAGAATATCTAACATTCCCCTTGGGTAATATGATAATGGAGCTAGGGAGAGGGCAAGCATTTCCAATGAGCCCTGAGAGTATTATTCCTTCTATCATTAATGATACTTGGTTGATGGCCAGTAGGCAGGTAGTTATTTCATCTTGGAACCAGTCAATATTTAGTGAGGATCCATGATGTGAAAGACACACAGGAAAGCTGAGAATACAACAGAATTTATTAACTTCCGCAGACTTAGGAGGCTGCAGGAGTGGACAGCTCACCCTGGGCCAGAGAGCAGAGGGACATCTCTGAGGGGAAGGTCTGGGCTCCTTCTCATGAGATGCGTGTGGAACAGAGAAGTTGTGTCAGTCACCTGGACAAACCCAACACCTCTCCTTGACCCTGGAGTCACACAATAATGGTACCTTTCCTCGCCAGGCCGTTCTTCCCATTCCACAGTTCAGATTTCCAGATTTCACCCTTCATTCCATGTGACCTGTCTAGCCACATGTTTTATTTTGAGGCAATATGGAATTCAAGTGTTAGTTCAATAGCTATTGACCTAGGAGTAAATATGATCAAATATGACAGAAGCCTTATATTTCCCTTGGATTCTTCTGAGTTATTTGAAGCAAGCTCTGTTTCTTCTCCGATCTCCAGAGTCTTACTGCTTCACCTCTTCTCCTAAGTCATGAAGAAACCTAAACCAGGAGCAGCAGCCACTAGGTGAAGTGTGGCAGCCCTCCACCTGAGAAGTTCTCTCAGGAGAACGAGCTCAGTGCAGGAAACTTCAGACTGGGTGCTGGTACTCCTCTAGCTGGGCACCTGTCAGTGTCTCTGGGGATATTTGGAGGCCCACTTAGGGATTCCAAGCCAACAGGAAGCAGGACCCTTTCCTGGAGAACTTTGATCTCAATTAAAGATTTAGGAAAGTTGAGTCATCTCTCCAGCCCCCAACTTTTTCTTCTAAGTAAACAGTTAAAACATCCTGACAAAACTGCCCTTTTTGTTCATGTGAGGTTTTTTTTGTAAATTAATTTTTTTAGTTAGTAAACAGAGATTTAGGTATTGCTCATGCTGGAATTTTCAAATTCAATTTGTTTTGGTTGATTATTTTCTGCTTTTCTCTCTCCACTTCCCCTTCTCTCCTAACTCCCAACAAACTTCCTCTCTTCTCTACATCTCCTATATGTTTTCTGGTCCAGTTTTATCCCTATGTTTTCAACAACTTTGCAAAGCAATTTGTATCTATCTGCAGATTAGTTTCCATCAACGGCAATTTGTCTTGTTTTGTCTTTACTGGTATGGTAAGCATGTGCTTTGTGTGGGCCACATTGCATGGATTTAGATCCCTGGCTCAGAAGACTCAGCCATGATTTTCTTTGAGTGAAGAGGAAACTTTAAGGTTATTTCCATACAGCACTAATCAACCAATCATTGTGACTTAGGAATTTGAATCTCTTTCCAGTTGGGAAGCCCCTGATCAATGACCATGGCATTCCATCTTCTAAGATGCTTTATGGGGAGTCACACTGGTTCCAGACAATGCTGAACCGTTGAGCAGAACACACTGTGCTTTATATCAGGCCTCCAGTCTTCACATGGATTCCTCTCATCTATCATCCTGTTTCCTGTCCCCAGAGTGCCAGACAGGGAGAGCTGTTGTCTATGTCAGTTCAGGCTTCCGCCCTCCTGCCCACTTCCTGCACCTGTATACTATGTCTCCCCGATTCCTGCATTGATATTGAATGATATTGAATATTGAACATATTGAGATCATGTTTCTATTCTTGTGGGAAAGGTTCCTTCATCCTCAGCCACAGGCACTCTCTTGATCTTCTGCTAGCAGATTTAATGTAAATCACAATAATTATATATTTATGTGCCTTCAATTCAACTATTGAAAAATGGAGTCAGAGTTTGCTTGCTTTCTTTTTCTACAACCTTAATGCTTCTGACCTTGGCATCAAGTAGAAAATCTGACCTTGGCATTGAGCAGAAGATTTAGTTTTCACCGACATTTTCATATGAAAATATGCAAATGTGCAGAAAACATGCAAAAGAGTTATACTTAGCACACAAATCTATATAATGATATATAGTGCTCTCCTATCACAGATCTATACATAGATATAATAGACCTCAGATATGTGCATACAGATCAATACAGATTATATACTTTTGATTAGACTCATTACAAATTGCACGTCTCATGATGCATCATCCATTAACAATTCACTATTTCTAAAAATGACATTTTTTTCTACACACTACAATATCATAATGACACCTAACCAAATTAACACAATCAACTAATATTACTCAATATCCAGTTCATAATTAAGAATTTCCACGAGTATTTCTAGAGTGACTTTAGACAATTTTCATATCAACTTATTTACTTAATTTTTGATAGAATAGATGAACTGGAGACCTAATACTGGTACAGCTTGAATTTTTTAAGGAGCAAAATAGGAAATGCATATTTGATATTTGAAATTCTGTTTTCTGAAATGTCAGATTGGAGCTGACAGTAATAGAAATTGGCAAGAAATATGGAGGTTTCCGATTATACTGGGAGGACTTAATTAGAGCAAAGCCGTATAGATACGTTATAGCACTGCAGCTGAATAGGTCTGCTTTTGAAAGCAGCTGTTTCAAGGACAGAATGGCGAGAATCCATTCTGGGAGCTGTGACGTCACTGGAAGGGCACTGCAAGGTCATTGCTGACACCGATGATGGGGTCAGGCTACTTTAAATGTTATGCCATAAAACTTCTAGATGGTAAATAAAGTGTGGTGACCACTTGGATCAGCCTTTCCACCACTAGCTCCCACACACTGTGTCCCCCGAGGATGGAGGAAGCTGGGCCCATGCAGGGCTTGGGGTGCTGCACGGATCCGAGGGGAAGCTCCAGCCTGGCTCCCAGAAGTTTCCACCCTCAGTGGATGCTCTTCTGGAGACTTCCTTTGTTCTCCTGACTCCTGCTCTGCTTCAAGGTGGAAGTTGCCATCACATGGGAGGTCTGTGAGGGGGAGCACCTCTTCAGCAGTGTTTCCTCAGGCACCAAGACAACACAGGGAATCAGAAGAGAAGGACTGAGTGAGGCTGTGGGACTTAGAGCGAAGCAGCTCGCGATGTGGAAAGCACTGACCTTGGACGGACTACTCTGGACAAGCACTTCGCTAAGCTTCACCTTCCTCAGATACCAGCTGGAAACAAGCACAAGAAATTTCCAGAATGGTTACCTGGAAGACATCGGATGATGTCTGTCTATGAGGATTCTGTTAGATTATAAATGCTTCTAATATATCTATCATCTACATCTATAGCAGTATCTATCCATCTATGTATCTATGTATCTATCTGTCATCTATCTATCTATCTATCTATCTATCTATCTATCTATCTATCTATCTATCATCTATCTATCAATCTGTCTGTCTGTCTATCTGTCTATCTATATTATCTATCTATCTATCTATCTATCATCTATCAATAATCAATCAATCTATCTATCTATCTCTATCTATCATCTATCTATCTATCATCTATTTATCTAATCTATCATCTATCTATCTATCTATCATCTATCAATAATCTATCTATCTATCTATCTATCTATCTATCTCTATCATCTATCTATCTATCTATCTATCTATCTATCTATCTATCTATCTATCTATCATCTATTTATCTAATCTATCATCTATCATCTATCTATCCATCTACCTATCTATCATCTATCTATCTATCTATCTATCTATCTATCTATCTATCTATCAATCATCTATCTAATCTAACCTACATATCATCTTTCATCTGTACTTTTGGACTCTCCTTACATCTAAGTTATGTTAATTGCAGGAACATTGATGCAACTAGAGACAATTATATTAAAAACAAATTGAGGCAATCTCAGAAAGACAAATATTAAGTATTTCATGGCTCCTAAATTTTATATAGATACACAAAAGTATATGTGTACAGATGTCATGAATACAGAAATAAAGTTGTCTAGGAAACCAGTGCACTGAGAGAGAGAGAGAGAGAGAGAGAGAGAGAGAGAGAGAGAGAGAGAGAGAGAGAGAGAGAGAGAGAAATATAAGAATGATAGAGTAGGGGAAAATGGGAGACAGGCTCAGCACTCATGAGGCAGAGGTAGAAGGATCGCTGAGATGTCGTAGTCAGCCACACACCACTGGGATGAATCTTTAAACCAGGCACAATTTGGGGGAGGAAAGTCTTGATTCAAGCTACAAATTGACGGGAAGTTCCGTAACAGCGAAAGAAGCTGGACCTCTTTCACAGGTCCAAGCAGAGAGAAAAAGCCATCCACACACAGAACAACAGGCAGGAGAGCAAGGAGAGAATTCTTTCACCTTTATATAACCCTAAGGTGGGTCTTGCAATTCTATCCCAGACTTAATGGCTCCCTGAGTCTCTAGACCTTCCTTCCTGCACTGCCCACACAGGAAAGGATGTTTACTTCTAGCTTCTTTGGACTTCATTACATCCTGCCCCCTACTGAGAGGCTGCCTTCCTGTAAACATCCTCAGAGACTCACCCAAGATTACTTGAAACGTCAAGTTGACAACAAAACTTAACCATCACACTGAGAGTTTGAGGCCACCTTGAATTCCAGGTCAG
Source organism: Zapus hudsonius (assembly GCA_004024765.1). Lineage (NCBI taxonomy): Eukaryota > Metazoa > Chordata > Mammalia > Rodentia > Dipodidae > Zapus > Zapus hudsonius. The sequence continues at coordinate 8,707 of PVHP010018210.1, read as the reverse complement.
CCTGGGCTACAGTGAGACCCTACCTCAAAACAAAACAAAACAAAACAAACAAAAAAAACCAGAAAAAATATTTTATACTTGTGTGAATATGGGCTTACACAACCCAGTTTAATAAAACATTTTTAAAACGAACTTTTTTTTTTGCCTCCTTCCCTTTTATCTGCACGTTAGGTCACAAGCCTCCCACACCGTCTCTCAGATGCTTCAATGTCATTGTTAGGTTCATTTTCTCCTTCACCTGGAACAAGTTTTCCTTCCTTGCAGGTTTAAATTTAAAGTTAAAAGTCAGAGATGCTGATGCGTGTTTTTATGGTGAGAGTCACTTGATTTTGCAAATATAAGGCAAATAGCCACCTGGTAGAGGAATGACCTTTCTCTTTGCTTGCTGGTTCTTTCCTTTTCTCCATACTTGGAGCTTAGCCTGGTGATTCTCACAGTGGAGTCCCGGGCTTGGGAAGGTGCTTGCATTGCAAATTCTGAGATTTCACCTAGATCAGAGACTTGCAGTTGTGGCCAAGCGAACTGCATCTCAGTAAGTTCTCTCGATATTTCTGATAAATGTCTACTGAGATGGAAATGCAGTCTCTCCTTCTCCATGGTATGTGCTCGTCAAAGAAAACAGCTTTAATGACAGAGTCATACAAGGTCCTCCAGCCTTTCAAGATGTACAGAATTGTGCCCCCATCACCGAAAGGGTTCATGGGACCTGATTTGGTAAAGCATGTTTCTTTCGAGCAGCCCCCTAGCCCTTCGGGGATGATCGCAGATGCTGACAGACCATGGGGAAGGGAAACCACTCTGGGCTCTGCGGGGTTGGCAGAGAAAAGCATACTTCCAAGAGAGCAGCTGGTATGTTCTAGAATACCGTTGAGGCTCAACTTTCTTCAACAAAGGGAACAGGAGTGGTGTGGTTCTATCTGTCACAGACAGGCCTGACATGTGTCATCTGGGTGGCTGTGACCTTTGATGACATTCCCCTGTTTCCCCCAGTGTTCCAGTTTAGGTAAGTCATGTGACCATGCTAACTAAACGTCCTGTTTCTGTCTCTTACAGATTCTCTTTCCGACATTCTGCCAAGATGGCACTGAGTTCCAGATCTGTCTCTTAAACTTGACCAGACAAGGGATTATGAGTGCAAACCCTTAGGCAATAGAAAGTGGCTAGCCATGAGGAAATGAGGGCTTGGTTCTTTTCAGGAATAAGTCTTCTGCTTCCCGTTGCAGCACCTATGATATCATGGAGACGGAGATTTGGGATTGCCTTAGCTTTCCCTTGTTGCATCACGTGTGTGACGTGACTTGTGGTCAGAGAAGGTTTATATTGGCTGGCAGGCTCCAGGCCATAAGCTCTTGGCTTCCTTGCTCTTGCGTCTGTGGTGAGATGACATTTCACAGCACGGTCAGTGGCAGAGCAAAACTGCCCACCTCAGGTCTGGCGTGCAAAGACAGGAGAAAGTTTGGCACTGTTTCCTGCAGGTGTGTGTCCACAGTGAGCTGACGCCTTCATTGCATTCCTCGTCCTACAGCTCTCCCCGCCTCTCCATAGAGCTCCACACAAAGCGTTCCAAATGCCCACATTCCTAGTGACCACCCGTGGCTTTCATTCCTTTAATTCACGACACACTGGAGAGTGGGATGAAACACCACAATTCTTGATGCAAACGTTTACTTCTTATTTATTCTTAAATTTAAACATAGAATATACTGCCCATGTTTTGAGATCAAGATCTATAAAATTTAAGAACCGTTTCACAAATATTATCCCCAATTAAATAACTGATTAAAAAAGAAAGGAGTTTGTCACATGCATTTAGCTAAATGGTCATATTGAGACTACCTCGCTTCTTATTTTATTCAATTATAAAAATAAAAAAAGAAAACAACTATAATTTTGCTATATGGTTTGAATGAGTAGAGGGCATGTCTTTCTACACATTCAGTCATTAACATCTCAAGATAGTGCCCGGAGGAAGCTTACTGCTCCTCTGAGGGGATCATGGGGCACGTGGTCCTGTTGATGAGCAAGGCATGATGGGTATTTTCAAGCAGTATGTTCCCAAAATATTCACGAGATGAAAACACCAAGAGCTCCACACAAGCAGTGGCCACTCTCCCGTGAGGACCGTCACCTTGGCACACCCATCTTTCTTCAGTGGAAGGGTGCTTGAGACGAAATGACTCCCCTTCTCACCAACACCTAGCAGAAGTGCTGAAGTGAACAGATGTTTTATTCAGGGGGAAGCATAATGCCTTTTTAAATAATGGATTTGATTAAAAATGATTTTACTTTAAAGCCCAGTAGGGATTAATTAATAGCAAAGTGGTTTTCCCTATGGGTTCATATTTTTTTTGCCACAAACTCAATAGTTCAATATAATATAATTGCATTTATTTTCCAGTTTGCTTTCATTTAATCAGCTGATGGTTCTAATTACTCTTTTGAGAAGAATTTTGCATCTTCTTATTAACCTCAGGACCATGAATTTGAAATGAAATCAGGGCACACTGGTGTCTTAAGTCACGCATGAACAACAATCTCATCATAGAATCTCACCTTGCTTGGGCCTGAACCAGAGCAGTGGCCCTATCTGGAATTTCAATGTGGTTTTTGTTGAACTTGGTGCCTCCAGCCTGGGAAGGGATCCCCGAGGTGCGGCTGCTTCTCGGGTCTCTCTTGTTTCACTTAGATCTTTGCTCTCAGAGTTTGTCGTCTCTCCTCTTCTTGCTTCTCTAACCCCTGTCCCCAGAAAAGACAGTATTGGCCCAAAGCTGCCCCTAGGTTTCCAGGTGGCATTGGACAAGGCAAAGGATGGACGGGAAGAAGCTTTTCCTCTGTGACTCCAGGGCCATTCCAGTTTCCACCATGCTACTCTGAACTCATTCCTGGAACCCTTCCTCTCCGTGTGGTAGTGTCTGCAGGTGGGGCTGTTGGGAAAGGTTCAGGTCATGACTGTGGATCCCTCATAATGAGGCTATTACTCTTCAAACAGGAGTCTCTCTCTCTCTCTCTCTCTCTCTCTCTCTCTCTCTCTCTCTCTCTCACATCTCTCCCAGCTAAGTGAGATCACATCAAGAGAAAAGGTGTGTCTAAACCAGAAAAGCCACCCTCACCGGATCCTGATCATGGGATCACTGTGATGTTGGGGTCCCAGTGTCTTCAGAACTGTGTTCCAACCAAAATCCATCCTCTCTCTTTTCACTTCATCTCCCTCAGTGCAGAATTCACCTGATCAACGGGTCAGATTCTGTGATTGGCCTGAAAGGCCTGATGATCCGGGTTTGATTCTCCAGTACCCACCAGAAGCCAGATTCTCAAAGTGGCCTGTGCATCTATCTGGAGTTCGTTTGCAGCAGCCAGACACCTATTCTGTCTGTCTCTCTTCTCTCTATCCCTCTCTTTATGCTTGCAAACAAATAAATAAAAATATTTTTAAAAGTTTAACAAAGAATGCTTTTCTAAGCTCTCCCATTCCAAGTATATTTCAGCCTCATCGATTTATCACCTATTACCTCATTAAGTTACCTGCTCTTCAGTGATTGTAATTTACCCATTATTTTGTCCATTCATTCATTTGTTAAAATACATACACTCGTTAATTTAAAACAAGCTTTGTTCATTTGCTGAGAAGATGGATGTCACCCCCCACTTTGTAGAATTTGTGTTTCTCTGGGAAATCTTGAAACAGAAGGCGTTTCAAAGTACAAAGTGAAAATAAGCGCTACAGGAAGAAGAGGGTTTCAAGTTTTGGAAAGCCAAGAAAAAGCAGTCATGAGGACAAGCAAGTCAGGAGAGGCCTTGACACTATCAGCCAGTGGATTTTCTGAGGCAAGAGCTCTCCAGGCGTGGTAAACTCTGAGTGATGCTAAGGGTGGCCATTTCCCATGGAAACTCATGTGTTCTGGATCCTTCGTTCCCAGCTGATGGTAATTTAGCAGGTGGAGCCTTGTTGGAGGAGGTGTGCTATTGGGGGCGGGCTTAGGGATGGTACAGCCAGCTCCCCCCCGGCCAGAGCTTGGCTCCCTCTCCTGCTGCTGTTGTCCACCTGCTATGGCAGAGGTGATGTCCAGCCTCTGCTCATGCCATGCTGTCCCCTGCCATCAAGAAGCCTCCCCTGGAGACTGTAAGCCGAAATAAAAACATTCTTCCCCTCAGCTGCTCTTGGTCGGGTTTTTGTGGCAGTAAGGTGGAGTGTCTGTCCTCTTCTCTCTCTCTTCTGAAATGTCTCCTTGAGACAGGGTCTCTCACTGAATTTGGAACTGCCATTGTCTGCTCAGATTTGCTAAGCAGTGAGTCTGGGCTCTCTGACCCCCACAGGACTGGGAATGCAGGTCAAGTGACCACGCTCAGCATATTACGTGGGAGCTAATGAAGGTCACAGGCTCTCTCAGGCCCTCATACTTGAGTAGTAAGTGTCATCACTTTCTCATCCATCTTCCTAGTCCCAAGGGGATCCAAATTTTTGTTTGCTTGTTTTTTTTGAGGTAGGGTCTCACTCTAGCCCAGGCTGGCCTGGAACTCACAGTGATCCTCCTACCTCTGCCTCCTAGGTGTTGGGATTAAAGGTTTGAACCTTTCTTCCTTTGACATCAGAAGCAGGAAGGCTGGTCTGCTTCACACAATTTAGCATATTTGATTAGAGCTTTAGAAGTCTGCAACATTGACTGATGTCCTAAACTATGTATATGATAAAGAGATCAAAATAAGTGACTTCACTAAAATGTACCTGAAAGTATAACTGCTTCTTCACGGAGGATCACGGTTTCAGTGTTGCTGGTGGAGCTTTGCAGAATAACTGAAGCAAAAACACAAAACTTCAATAAACCTGTAAACTATGACATGTTGAAACACATGTATCTATTTCCTGATGGTCTACTTGCCTGTAGAAAATAACAGTAATATTTTTTTAACTCAATAAACCCAAACACAGACACCTGGGGGCAGTAACTATTCACAATCTGCAATTCAAAAAAGAATCACTTCTTTTTACTTAACAGCCTGTCAGAGTCATCACAGAGGAAGAACTGGAGGCCATTTCTCACTCACTGTACCATCTTCCCAGTCCCCTTCATTTTGGAAATTGTTTCTTGTTAAATTAAAGGAACAGTTAAATTTTCCCCTTGCCCAGACCCTGCTTCTTGCTCCTATGTGTTTTTCATCATAATGGCTTTGTTAATAAAGTAGCAGTGCACAGTCTGATTGCATTGGCATGTTAAATTGAGTGTATGTAATTTCTAGCTAACTGAATCTTGATTTTTTTTTAACGAATCTGGAATATCTTATAGTCATATTAGAACTGTATGCAAATGTGTGTCTAATCAGTCTTAATATCATGTCCATTCACTCTGTTCCAAAATTCTTGTCTTGAATTATTCAGTTCAAAGTTACTGAAACCAGATTTTTTGAATCTATAAAGATACGAGAACTATATATTCCTCTTACCTACTCGACCTAATTCAGTCACATCCCCAAGAGCAAAAGAGGTTCAGATTTAGCAGAACTGTGATAAAGCTCAGAAAAAAATGTGCCATGCTGATCACTAACAGGAAATTCTAATGTCTATTTCAACATATTTTGGCGTTTTGCCTTTCAGATTATTCAAAAATCTTTTTATGGTAATTTTGTAGTGTCAACTCTTGTTGCATCGTTATGGCTCTCAGACATTTCCTAGCCATCATTTTGGAGACTAGCCTCTAGTCAAGTTCAACGGAGACTTGAGAGAAGAGCTACTTTGAACTTCAACATGTCTGACTGCTTCTCATGCCCCTTGAGTTGCTGAGATCCTGGCATAAATCTTGTTGCGTAATCAATACTGTTATTTTTCTATAGTTATAGAAAACTGCTATACTTTTTTTTTTCTGTTGGAATATTCTTTTGGGTAACATTAGCACCCAGTGTTGGCCATGATATATTTCAGAGGGCAAGAGAAAAACTTTGGTCTGTTTCCCTTATCAGGAACACACCACATCCTTGCTTGAGGAGATTAAAAAAAAATCAGATCATCAACAGATTGAATCAAACATTTGATCAAGGCATGGCACACAGTGTTTTATTACTAAATTATATTTTATTTCATATGATATACATTTTTGGAAACTTTGATTTTCACATTGACAATAATGGATTATTTATTCCTTAAAATGAGTACATTTCAAATAAATCCATGTATACATCTCTATGTACAGGAGCACACTGTCTTTCTTTACTTTTTTTTTGTGAAGCTGTTCATTATACATTATATATTCTCACATAAGTGGGAAATTTTCCTTAGGTAGTTGAATAGGCTCCATGTTGACCTGGATGGGAATGAGCAGATGGTCATTTTTAAAAGTTTCTTTTGCATTTTTTCAATAGTTGGCTTTAGGTGCCAAAGAAGTTTTTTGTCCATGTCAGCATGTAAGTCTCGAGGAAACTGTCTGATAAGGTAAACCATACCCACTCCAACCCTGATAGCCATAGACAAGAAAGTTTCTTATCCTGACCTTGCCAAGATCTAAATATCTAATTTGATCAGAATCAAGGAAAAAAATGCTTAGAATTGTGCTTGCCTGTGCACTTTCTGACAGGCCAAGTGACAAGAGGGTAGTAGAACATAGATTCCTCTCCCTTAGGACTTGTCTACCTACCCTGTTAGGTAACTTAATTTTTGAGCCTTTAAAAAGACATTTTCTCATCACACCACTTCCTTAGAGGTTGTGTTAGGGCCCTAAATGGTGAGTTTGATCTATTCCTACAGGAAGACAGATATCCTATGGAAGGATAATGGAGATAGACACCCAGGGTGCCCAAAATAGTCCAAAATACAAACTCAGAGACTCTTAAGAGCTCAACAATTATGCAAACTTTAAACTCACCACCCACCATGACTCAGGGAAATTTGCAGAAGAGGTGGCAGAAAGAATGTAAGAGCCAATGGGGTGGGGGAGAATATCTAATGCATAAAAGGGAATGCCAACCTGGTTTCAATGGTCTTCTCTAATAACTTATGATACTGAGCACATTGTTTGGTTAATATATATAATTTTATTCCAATAAAAATGTTAAAAAGATATTTTCTACTTTAAAAAATACATTTTAATTTAAAGAGACATGTTAAATGTCCAGTTGACATTCCAGGCACAGTTCCTAGCCATGAGATGATTTACAGGCCTGCGTTCTCTAGAGACTGGCTTTGCAGCTTTGTGGGCCAGAAAGTCCCATCATTAAACACAGGCTTGACCTGACTCAGGGGAACAGACCTGTGCTAACGAACCTCATAAGGTTCCTTATAAGTGACTCATGTTCAGTCAGGAGGCTAGTTCGTTAACTCATAATTAGACATAGATCTACCCAGCAAGAGGCACCAGTCAGCATATTCTGTAGCAGAAAGAAAATTTATATGCAGCTGTAAAGGGATAGCTTGTTAGATTATAACTAATAGATGGTTTTATCTAGCGAGGAAGGCTTCATGCTGGCCTTCGTCATGAGGTAGAGGACCTTGTCAGCTGAAGAGACACTCATCCAAGCTGAGTCTCTGGATCATCTTTGTGTCATTTGACAAGGACCACGTGATTGAATCACAGTGTGTCCTGGCGCTAACATGGGTTGTGCACAGCATCTTCTGAGTAGACCGTCCTCTTCCTGATTGCACAGTGCAGGAAACCTCATTTCAATCGTCCCCACCCCTTTGCTAAATCTCCTCTATGGATGTATTATCATGAGAGTGGCCAGTTTCTCATTTTGCAGTGTTTTTTAATGACTTCTGATCTCAGACATTCTCTCTTCTCACTGAAGTGCTCATATTTTGGTGCAAACCCTTATACTTTATGCAGAGTTATATTACAATGGATATTTCCTATTCAGCATCATTTGAAAATAAATGAGGTTCCCTCGTCTGTCAGTGCTATTTGCACACTTATCCTCCACTAATGGGATTATGCGGGTTGTGAAATATTTCCTGAAAATTCTTCCTGCAGAACCTATCCTATCTAGGACAGGTTGTGACTCTTTGTGAGTGAGGTAGGTAAAGCCGTGCAAAGAGGAGGTCAGTATTAATCCCTGAAGAACTATATGATGATGAACTTTTTCTCATCTAATGAAACATACATACCTGTTGGTGGAAGAGCCCTGTGGTGGATTTCCTGCCCAGCATGTTCAAGACCAAGGTTTGAGCATCAGAAAGACACACAGGCGAGCACACACAAAGGTGCACACCATTGAAGCTAATCAAAACGTAATTTTCTCACTCTTGGGTGACTTAGGAGGAAGCCTGGTGCCAATGTCCAGGACATCCATTCTCACTTGAGGCAATAATAATTCCAATAGACCTTGACAGTGGGCTGCATTTTAAAATAGACATATATCAAGTAGGGGGAGATGAGAGGTTATTCTATTTTTTCCCCATTAATGACAGGTTTTAACACACTCCCAGATGATCTATGGAGTAGGAAATGTGAATAAATCTGAATATGTTGAGTTCTTTCTCACAGAATTTTTTTTTTGAGGTAGGGTCTAGCTCTAGCCCAGGCTGACTTGGAATTTACTATGTAGTCTCAGGCTGGTCTCAAACTCATGGTGGTCCTCCTACCTATGCCTCCAGAGTGCTAGGATTAAAGGTATGTGTCACCATGCCCAGCTTCATCAGCAGGAAGAAAAAAAATGTCATAATGAAATTTAAAGAAAAGTGGACATATTTGGAGCATATCTTACTAAGCAAACTCACACAAGACCA
>PVHP010018209.1:0-33333 GCA_004024765.1 Zapus hudsonius | reverse complement strand
TTGCTTCAGCCTCCTGAGTCCTGGGATTAGAGGCATGCACCACCACACCCAGCTCCAGATGAATTTGAACATGATAAAGTAACATAAAGAAGGATCTCACAGGGCTGGAGAGATACCTCAGTGGTTAAAGCCTACTAACCCAGGTTCAGTTCTCCAGTACCTACAGAAAGTCAGTCACACAAAGTGGTATTACATCTGTAGTTAGTTTGCAGAGGCAAGAGACCCAGGCACATCCATACTCTCTCTCTCTCTCTCTCTCTCTCTCTCTCTCTCTCTCTCTCTCTCTCTCATTCTTGCTTCCTCTTAAATAAATAAATAAATAAATATTCTTTTAAAAAATAAGCATCTTGGGCTGGAAAGATGACTCAGCCATTAAAGGCATTTTGCAAAGTCTGCTGGTCTGGGTTCAATTCCCCAGAACCCATGTAAATCCAGATGCACAAAGTGGCGAATGCATCTGGAGTTTGTTTGCAGTGGCAAGAGGTCCTAGTGTGTGCTCTCCTTTCTCCCTCTCTTTCATTGCAAATAAATAAATACATGAAAATAAATATTTTTAAAAAAACAAACATCTCACAATTTACGTACAAATGAGCTTAAAATGCAGCTGTTAAAATTATATTACTATATAAGAAGCTTTGGAAACTTCTTTTTTATTATTTTTAAATGACAAAATATATAGAGAAAATCATACAAAATTGTTAATTTATATCTGTCAAAAACCTTCAAACCCTCAAGATAAAAGCAGAGGTTTATTCGCTCATGATTGATCCCTCTGTGGTTTACTAATTCCTTATCTAGTAAGACCTCCTTAAAGCCAGGCCAGCACTCCTTTCCCTTTACAGTGACGATTTTGACATAAGGCAGTGACATTCTAAAAAAGCTGGTGTAATATTTCTTTCATTATTTGATGAGACATGAACAACTATAATTAGGGTCTTTGTTACTTATTTATGAAAAATGGGACAAAGGAAAAAAAACCAGAGAAATAAATGGATTCATTTTCAGAAAAAGACAGTTGAGACAAAGTTTAGGCACTAGGCAAGAGAAACAGGGGTCTTCATCCTGCAAGCTAGGACTCCCAGGGATCTGCAAACAGATTATAAAAGTCTTCATTAGATGGGAAAGGCAGGTCATTCCAGTGTGGTGCCCAGACAGATAAGACAGCCTCTTCTCCCTTAGCTGTGTGAGCACGCTGTCATCTCTGGACCTCAGCATCTGCATCAAGCAAAACAGGCTAAGGCTGCTGACAGCTGACTCTCTGGAATGTAACTCCCAAATAGGGCTGGAGACATGGATCAGTGGTTCAGGCACTTGTCTACAAAGCCTAATGACCGGGATTTGATTCCCCAGTACCCACATAAAGCCAGATGCACAAGGTGGCACATGCATCTGGAGTTTGTTTGCAGTGGCTAGAGACCCTGGTGTGCCCATTCTCTCTCTCTCTCCTCTCTCTTTCCTCTCTCTCTTTCTCTCTCTCCCCTCTCTTTTGGTGAAAATAGATAAATAAATGTGAAAAGAAACAATAACTGCACAATATTAGTAGGCATGAAGGAGGAAAGAGTTTGATTGTCAACTACACTGACCGTCTGAAGTAAGTAGGATTCTTGCTGCCTCCTCAGAGCCTTGAATGTAATGGCATACCCTATAAATCTACAAAGCAATAACAAAATGTGCAGTTCATCCCAAGTTAATTTCAACATAGAATCCATTTCTTCAGGATCATCCTGTGAGATCGGTATTTTTAAAATTCTGTATGTGTGTATGATGGATGTGCATGTGTTTGTTTACGGTGTTACAGGCATTCATGCCTCAACACGCATGTGCAGGTCCTAGGATAGCTGCAGGACGTTCCTCTTCTCTTTCCACCTGTGTTTTTGAGGACCCCCCCCCTTGTTTTTGACACTGCAGGTTCACAAACGTAGCTGACACAAGAGCTTCCGGATTCTCCTGGCTCCGCCTCCACTGCCAAGGTGCAGAGGGCCATTGGGAAGACAGACACATGCATTTTGTGTCTGGCTTTATATGGGTGCTAAGAAATTGAACTTAGGCTGATAACCCTACAAGCAAGTCTCTTTAATCACTGAGCAATCTCCCCAGCCTGAGATCAGTATTTTAACTAACTATATCAGTAAGTATTTCATTGCTATAGCAACTACCTGAGACAGACAGACAGACAGACAGACAGAATTTTTTTGTTTTGTTCTGAGACTTGCATTTGGCTATGTAGCCCAGACTGGCTTCAAATTTATCATCCTCCAACCTCACCCAACCCAAGTCCTGAGATAATAGGAATATGCCTCCCTTCCTGGCCCCGTAAGAGACACAATTTTCAAAAAGGAAAGATTTCTTTTGGATCACCATTTTGAAGGTTTTGTTTCATACTACTTGGGGCATAATGGGACAGTTGCTTACCTCATGTCAGGTGCAGGGAGGCTGAGTAAAATGCGTCTTTCTGGGGCTCTTCCCTGGTGACCTACTTCCTCCAAGCAGGCCCATCTCTGGCTTTCCGCCACCTCTCAAAATAGCACCACCACCTGAGGACCCAAGTTTTCAGCACAGGAGCCTGAGAGGGCAGTTTATATTCAAACCATAACACTGACTCAGTGATTTTGAGGTTCAAAGGACAAAATAACACTAAAACAAGTAGGATTTGGGCATGAAGATGCAAGAATAAAAGAAAACAGAAGCAAAGGGAAACCAGAAAAGCATGCTGGGTGATGAAAAGGAGTGAAAAGGTAAAATCCCTCTAGCATCACAGCAAGAATCATAGTCTCGAAGCTACAGAGATGGTTCAGCAGTTAAGGCACTTGCCTCTGGTGCCTAAGGACCTGGGTTCAATTTCCCAGTACCCATGTAAGCCAGGTGCACAAAGTGGCACATGCATCTGGATTTCATCTGCAGTGGCTACAGGCCCTGGCACACACACCCATACTCAATCTCTCTCTCTCTCTCTCTCTCTGTCTGTCTGTCTGTCTGTCTGTCTGTCTATATCTCCTTGCTTACAAATCAATCAATAAAATATTTTTAAAAAGAATTATAGTCTCTTCTGTAGGTAGTGGAAAGCCTCTCAGGAAACTGACAAAGGGCAGAGTCCTTTGTCTCTGGAAATTTACTGTGGCTACAGGCTGTCAGGTGAAGAATCTAAGGCTGACCAGCCAGGATAAAGGCCAGGGAAAGTGGGTGATGCATACCTAAAGCAGTGGAGAGAGAGAGAGAGAGAGAGAGAGAGAGAAATGAATGAGAAAAGAATCGAGGAAACATTGGCAGATTGTGAGAAAACAGCTATGCAATGAGAGAATCCATCCAATTCCAATTGTTCATTCAGAGTTGACACTGTGACTCAAGCTAAATAAGAGAATCCTAGTCCCTGGAGGAGATGGCAGGTGACAGGACACTGACCTTAATGCCCCTTTGATACAGCAGGAAGGATATATAAGTGGTCCTAACAGGATGACAAATCCTTCTTTAATGCCCCCTCTCACCAGGGCTCTATTCCTACCCTCTCCAAAGAACCCACAGTGCTAAAAAGGGTCTCCCACGTCCTTGTGACTCCGTCTGGTTTTCCCTTCTGCTTGCATCAACGCCTGGGGGAAGAATGTCTCATGAATATCCTGTATCTTTCCCAAGCCAGAGCCTAGCACTCGCTCCCAGGAGCAGACCGGTGGGCTAAGTTCTCTCAGACTCTCTGAGTTAACCTTGGCGATCTTGAGGTCATCTTCATATCAGAGGCACAGAGGTGACTGCGGTGACCGTGGCGGGTTCAATGGCTGTGGCGGTGGGGGACCCGAAACCGGGCACCCATGGAGGCATGTCCATGGGCCTGAGAGCCCGCAGAAGTGTCACAGTTCTGTGTGTTCAGCTCTGGAAGCATGGCTTCCTAGGGGAAACAAGGTTCCCCATATGTTACAGCGCAGTCCCGGGAGAAAAAGCATCCATGGGAAGAAGTCCCAATCACCAATCACCAAAACCATCCAAATCTTTATTGAAACAGTATTGTGGGTTTAAATAGAAATTGAGGAGGAGGGAGGGAAAGAAATGGGCAACCTGTGAATTTCTGCTTTGCCTGCGGACGAGAGTTTGGGCACGTATTAGACGGTGGTGGTAGCAAAACTGCCACCTTCTAGGCACAGCTGGGGTGCGAACCTGGGTCTATGTGGCATGCTTTTGGGGGGTTGGGAGTCTCAGAGTTGAGGGCGGAGATAGGGAATGGCCTACCTGGGTTAGCCACCGGGGTTTCTGACCTTCTTGAACACCCTCTTAACTCTTTGTCCTCCATGCCATCCTTAAGCAATACCAACAGGAACCAAATGTTCTCCCCTAAGAGAGCAGAAAGAAATTGTTCCCCACCTTGGAGGCAGATTCTGTAGAAGCAGCTGACACCCAGAGATGAGGACCAGGGACCTGAAAGCCATCTGGGGACCTCAGATATCCTAGGGAGGACTTTGGGCTTCTAGCCAATGTGAAGGTAGAACAGCAAGCCCTCGTTAGGCTCCATAACCAGGGAGATCCTTAAGCTACAGAAAAATGGACAGTTTTAAATTACTGGAAATTTTTTCCAAAATTTCTATTTACATTTTTTTATTTATTTGTAAGCAGAAACAGAGAGAAGAAAGAGTGTGTGAGTGTGTGTCATGGTTTGATCCAGGTGTCCCCCACAAACAAATGTGTTCTCAATGATCGATCCTCAGCTGATGGCAGTTCGAGAATTAGAACCTCGCTAGAGCTGTGTTTTGGGGGGCGGGCTTATGGGGTTATAAGCCAGCTTCCCCTTGCCAGTATTTGGCACACCTTCCTGCCGCTGTTTCCAGTGCTGTGGCGGAGGTGATGTCCAGCCCTCTGCTCATGCCATCGTTTTCCCTGCCAGGATGGAGTCTCCCCTCGAGTCCATAAGCCAAATAAACCCATTCCTCCACAAGCCTCTTTTGTTTGGGTTCTTTCTGCGCAGCAACTAGGAAGTTGACAACAGTGTGTGACAATGATGCTCCCCGAAGAGCACTGGAGTATTGAAGTTAATATCAGAAATTTCTATGCCGAAGCCTAGGAAATACTTTCCAAGTCATGAGGGAGGTTTCCTGGAGAAAAAAAGTTACAGTAGCACATAAATTCTAATTCAGAAATGCAAAGACACCCAGGCCTCGCTGACTCAGACAAAGGGACAAGTAAGGACGAGACCTACTTCTCTATATGCAGCTTTCAGAGGCACTCAAAAGCAGGGAAAAACTGATGGCCTTGACAATGCTAATGAAATAGAGGAACAAACCATTCAGAGACAAAATAATATCTAACAGTCTCCCTTGGATTGTTGGAAAACACAAAGATATGTTTATTTTATGATGAAAAACAATAAAAGTATATGTACCAAAAGTTAACAGTGGTTATCTCCAGTGGTCAGACAAAATATGAATTTTGCTTTTTCTACATATGTTTATGTTGTGTGCAATTCCCATAGTAAACTTTTAATTTCACTGTCCCTGAAATAAACTTATAACAGTGGAAAAAAGTGTGTGTGTGTGTGTGTGTGTGTGTGTGTGTGTGTGTGTGTGTGAGAGAGAGAGAGAGAGAGAGAGAGTGATTGGGTGCACCAGGGCATCCAGCCACTGCAAACAAACTCCAGATGCATATGCTTCTTGTGTACCTGGCTTTATGCAGGTACTAGGGAATCAAACCCAGGTCATTAAGCTTTGCAGGCAAGTGCCTTAACTACTGAGCACTCTCTCCAGCCCTCTATTTTATTTTTAAAGTAAGTAAACACCTTTTTCAAGCAAAAGCAAGACACTAGTCAATTACATAAATGCAATAAACAGATTAAAAGGATGGTCTTATGGTTGACTTAAATGGTGAATTAGGGCAGAAACTTCTACCTTGCCATAGCAGATAGTCCTCAAAACCTGCAGTACAGCATGAACACATGGGTCCAGTCTGCTCCCCTGGTTTTAAAGGTGAAGAAACTGGGGCCCACAGAGTGGGGCTGAGCCCTGGAGAGTCACACACTTGTCCAGAGGAATGATGGAGGCTAAGGTCAAGGTCACTGTTGTGGTCAGCCACTCACCGCTTCGATGAATCTCCAAACCAGGCACAGTTTATGTGAGGAAAGGATTTATTGAAGCTACAGATCCTGGGGAAGTTCCATAATGGTGAAAGAGGCTGGCCCCCTTTCACAGGTCCAAACGGAGAGAGGAACCAGCACCACACACACAACAGAAAACAAGCAGAAGCAAAGTGAGAGAAATGTCCTTCCCCTTTATATAGCCTCAGGGCAGGGTCTTGAAACCCTATCCCAGACTTGTTCACTTCCTAGGTCTCTGGAATTTCCTTCCTGCACTACCCTCCCAGGAAGGGACGTTCATTTCTAGCTTCCCTGTCCCCTACTGAGAGGGCTGCCTTCCTATAAACAACCTCAGAGATCCACCCAAGATAATTCAAAAGTTCAAGTTGACAACAAAACCTCACCATCACGGTCACTTACATTTCAGCTGCAGGCTTTATCCCCAAGCAAACTCCAACTGTGTCACACTACTCATTGTTTGCCACCAACTCATTCATCTCGTCTCCCTGGTCAAAAAAGAAATCTAGCCTTTGTAGGTTCATAAAAATATAAGTAGAAAAAATGACTAGGTAGGGCTGAGGAGATGCCTTCTGGATAAAATGTTTGCCACACAAGCATGAGGTTCTAAGTTCAGGTTCTCAGCACCCTTGTAAAGTTCTGGGTGTTGTGGTGCTGCATGGCTTTTATTTTGGCACTGAGACAGGTGGATCCCTAGAATTTGCTGGCTGTAGCTAATCTAGCCAAGTCAGTGAGTTCTAGGCACAGCAAGAGACGCTATGTCAAAAAATACGATGGAGAGCAGCTGTGAGGGACACCAAGTGTTGACCCCTGACCAACACGTATGCATGCACACCCACGCCACATGTATACACACATGAGCACAATACACATGCACACAGCAATATATGTATAGTCATTTCACACAGATTCAGAACACAGTAAGAATGCATTTGTTTGTCTTCATTTCTATCATTTTTTTTGTAATTTGAGTTTGAAAACAATTTTAAATGTTCCGCATGCAAAGCCATCATTCATGGGCTTACTGTGGGGCGAGGCAAGTTCTCAGAACTGTAAGGTACATGTTCTCTGAAGTTTGCACCACAAAGACGTATTTCCCTAAACCATCAGCTTTCCCACTTTCCTTGATCTGATGGGAAAGGATAGGGTGTACCTTCATTTCACAGACAAAGGGAAGTACAGAGAGGTTCTGGGAACCCCAGAAGTTAGCGGGGAAGCTAGAACAGAGCCCTTCATGAGAATGTGTGGAAAGAAGAGGAAGGAAGAGAGAAAACGGGAAAATACGACCCTTTATTTCACAGCATTAACAGATCTCAGACACTTCAATCAGCGTCTTTTTACTCTGGTATTGTCACTGCAAGAGCCTTAAACTCATTCTACATTGCATGGCTCCGTCTGTGACTTCCAGCACAAGCGTAATGGCATTTTCAATTCAAGGGCTAGAAATTCACCACTTACCAAGCTGTGTGGCCTTTGGTAAAATTACAGTCAGTGACTCAGTTTCCCCATGTGTAAAATAAGACTTACTAAAATCCACTTTCTGTGGTTATGGTGATCTGTAAGATGTGTGTCACACGTTGGCACAGTAGATAGTTCTGCTTGTTTTCTCAAAGACAAGAGCATCAGAGCAAGCACGGGGGCCAGAGTCCTGCTCAGAGCTCTGCAGGCACCTCGAGGCAGGTGTCTGCAGCGTTGGACTGCTCCTTAGTGAGGTGAGTGTCCTCCGGGACACTTTTATTGAGGAGGACAAGGTCTTTCCTGATTGATCTTTAGAAGAAAACTGGATTCCATAATTGGGCAAGTGTGCCCTCGTGTGGCAAGTCCTGGATACAGCCTTTTATCCCTAACAAGAAAACCAGTGCAGTCATGAGGTGGCCTTGGAATTCTGTTCAGAAGACCCCAGTTTACAAGTGGTCCCTGTTGTTTCTAGAAATAATGGAGTGTCTTCCGCTTTCCGTGATCAATGTGAAATGAAAAGTCGGTGGGAGATTAAAAGCATATTATGTCATTGCTTACCTGTGACAGTCTCAGGTTTCTCTCCTGTAAATAATACCATATTCTGAATATTTGTAGTTACCCTAAACACTGCTTGTATTGCACTGCTGTTTCTTCTATTTGAACTTTCCTACTCAAAGCCCTTCTTCTCTTGGGCTGGAGAGATGGCTCAGTGGTTAAGACACTTACCTGCAAAACCTAATGACCTGGGTTCGATTCCCCAGTACCCATGCATAGCTGGATGGACCAAGTGGAACATGCATCTGGAGTTCATTTGCAGTGGCTAGAGGCCCTGATGAGCCCATTATCTCTCTTTCTCTCTCTCTCTCTCTCAAAAAAAAATTAAAAACCCTCTTCTTCCTATCCTGTTTATTTAACTCATGTGGGGGGGGGAGGTACAGGCATCAGACAACCTCTCACGCGCCATCCACCTTTTATTTGTTTGTGTTTTTGAGACAGGATCTCTCACTGGCCTGGAAGTCGAGGGTTGGCTATCCAGCGATCCAGCGAGCTGCACATATCCAGATGTCTTGGACTACCTAGTGCTGTGATTACTGCACACCCCACCACACCTGGCTTTTTATTAACGTGGGTTCTGGGGCCCAAACACAGTTCTTCCGGCCTGCAAGGCAAGCACTTCCCTGACTGAGTCATTTCCCCAGGTCCCCTCCCTGTAATTTAACTCATCAGTCAAGACCATCTTCAAAGGCCAGCCCCCTCAACATCTCTCCAGATTGGATTCAGTTAGATGCACCCCTCCCACGCCAGCTCTAACAGTTCTTGGTATTTTCTCAGTATATCTTTGTTCTAGTCGGTTTTTCTCAGCAGTAAGCAAGGTAGACTTGATTTAAACCCATGAGCAGCACTGGACTCTTCTTGTTCCACTGGTATCCCTTACAGAGCAGTGCCCCACACAGTGGGCGTTCAAGAGCACATGGATTAGCCAACTACTTGATCAGAACTCCTCCTCCGAGCACTCTGGGACCATCTGTAGTGTAGTGTGTGCAGTTACATCACAACTGCCCACCCTTCAGACACCAAGATCCTGTTTATATACAGGCTTGGTGATCTCCTGTCTGCTCGCCTTTAAATCCCTGTCCACCTGAGTCCCATGTGTGAGCCCTAAAATATCAGTCTTTGACGCAGGATCCATGGCAGTTGGAAGGTCTTATTTTCCCCCAAACCGTAGCTTGATTGACAGGATTCCTTTTTCTTCTTCTTCTCATACTCAGAGCTTAGAATGAATTATGTGGGCGGGAAGCAGGCAGGTCCTAGAGAGATCCTGTCTCATTTAATGACTATCTCTCTGCACCCATCCTTCAAGTATTCCTGACATTCTTGCCCCTCCAAGTCTCTCCCTCCTACTCCTCCGAAGACTAGTGAAAGCCCTGTTCTCACTGATTCAAGCCCCGGTAGAATTCAACTGCAGTCTTGAGCCCAACTCTGAAATCCACTGACTTCTTATCAACTGATACCCTTAAAGCATGATGAAGTGATTCTTAATATCATTGCCAGACTTCAGAGATTGGGAAAGAATGCCTTAGAAGACATTTAAGATTCTTTTATATGTTTTCTCAGGGTTTGAGTTCCAATGGCCATCATTCTGGAGCCTTCCATTTAGGATCACAAGACAGCCTGTGATACCTTTCAGATGCCACGTTCTTTTATCACAGCCCAAATCTCATTCATGGGAGAGAATATCTTCCTTGTAGGTCCTGGCTTCTTCTCTCTTATCTCCCTCCACTATTCAGGTTAGGGCAGTCTGACCTCATTTTCCTGTTCCCTTTGACTCCACGTGACTCATGCATGAGCTGTCTATGACTATCAGCTGGGAGCAGAGCTGAGCCCCACTTCCAGTTGGTAATGACATGTCCAGAATGTCCAACAAAGCCTGGACTCCGTGATGCCTACCAGACCCAGGACACACTGTCTCACGCTTCTCACTTTAATAACGTCCAGAAACTCAAAGTCCACTAGCATGTTCCTTTCCTGCCACGTCTCATTAGGAACATGGAATATGATGGAAATATCCACAACCCAACTTCAGCTGCAAATGCCTCCATGTTTTCTATCCTTGGGTCTGTGTCCGGCAGGCTGGCCAGCCCCAGTTGATAAGAGCTTAGGGTTTGGGGCTGGCTGATGTTGGAGGGAAAGCAGCTGAGCAGGGCTAGGCATGATAGGGTGTGAACCCCACCAGAGGTCAGCCATGATCAGAATACCTTGTCTGGAAAACACCCCATCTCCATTACTACTGTAGGTAACAAAAGGTGGGCCACCTTGCAGTGGAATTGTCTTGACTTGGTCCCAGCTCAGCATCCTCTCAAAGGTTCTCCCTGTCTTCAGAGTAGCTGCCAGCACTTCTCCTGGCCTGTTCATTGCATCTGAGTAAGGTCTATGGGACAACCCACTGCCTTCTGATTGTTGCCATGGATTTCCGTTTCCTCCAGCTAGGAGAGGAATGAAGACTTGGAGAAGGAAGTAGCTGGAAGCGCCCCCTGGTGGCATTTGATTAGATTCACAATTCCCATTTTTCATTAATGTCTACACTACTTTATCTTGCACAACAATCTGATGTTGCTTACTTCATGAGGAGCCTGTCTGTCCTTTCCTAATGGAAAAGAGCTTGAACCACTTACCAGCTGTGACTCGGAGCAGTTGTTTTTCCTGTTCCCTGTTCCAGTTTTCTCACCTGTAAGGAGAACTGGTAATACTGACTGCTTTGCTCGCTCATTTCAACCATTAAGTAAGTGGACACATGTGGGTGGATTTGAGCAGTGCTGGGCTCACCCTGAGTGCTCCTTAAGAGTTCCCTGATCCCCATCATCGCCATCGTCATCATCACCATGTGTCCTTGGAGCTTCCTCCCCTAGCGACACTCCTGAAGTGAGGCCAACATAGTTGAGCTTTCAATAACTCCTTTATTCTCTGCCTCGGGGTATTTCATGCTTGTCTGACTTTCCTTGCTGCATTCAATCTGAAGGATGGGATTCTTCTCTTCCAAATCAATGCCCAATCTAAGGATCTAACAGCGGCTTTATTTCTCGTTCCATCACCTGTCTTAACATGGAAATCCTGGATCTTGAGGTATCTGGAAACTAAGCCAGTGTCCCTTGGGGTTTGCCTCCAAGGACACAAGTCGGAAGCAACTGAAAAATCTCTCAAATTGTGGTGACCCCATTCTCTGATTGGATTTATATAACACTGCATAGATCGCTCCCTTTTGACTTCCTGCCAGAGACTTTGAAGGAATTAGCCTAGAAAACTTGAACTTGGCCTCATCCCAACACCTTCCTCTGACACAGCTCTAACCCAGTAACTCAGGTGCCAAGATCCTAGCCAGTTTTCCTGACCCTCTCCCTATGAAAATATTCTAAACCCCATTCCTCTCTGTGCTGAACAAACCTGGACTTCTTGGCAAGTTTCTCCGAACAGTTTGGCTGGCATTTGGTACAGCTATTCTTTGGCTCATTTCAGGGGTCTGATGAGACTCGGTGGCCATGAGATGCTAATCTCAGCACAATGTTCCAGATGGTGTTCGCTGCCCCCAAGGGTACCTGCAGAGCTCCACCTTGGGTCACGGAAGGGAGCTGCGGTGTGGCCTACAACAGCAAGGGGAGGTCAGTTGGTCAGGCACATACTTCAGATTCCTGAAAGGTGTCCAAGCATTGTCCTCACGCTGAGCTTGGGGGCTGGCCAGGCCGGGAGCTTGCTCATTAAGAAGCATGGCACAGCATCCTTGCCAGAAGGACCTGAGGCACTGACAAGGAGCAGGGGGACCGCTCCAAGGGATCTGCTAGAGGACCAGCAGGTCCTGGCTTGTCAGTATGACTGTTAGTTTATGTCCCCACTAGCTGTTGAGTCTCTGTTGCCAAGAACCACCCACATATTCCCAGCTTGCCCTCTGAGACCATCCAAATGTCACACTACCACCGTCACTAGCGGCACTGTTTAAAAATTAAAAGCAAGCTGGGCTTGGCGACACACACCTTTAGTTTCAGCACTCAGGAGGCAGAGGTAGGAGGTTCACTGTGAGTTTGAGGCCACCCTGAGACAACATAGTGAATTCCAAGTCAGTCCAGGCTAGAGCGAGACCCTACCTTGACCTCTGACGTCATGACTGAGAAGGGTGTTAGCATCAGTGTGATGATGAGAACCAGCTTTGCCAGCACATGCCTGTAGAGTTCTCCTCAAAGATCTTCAGCAGATCTCAAGTTCTTTTTGTAAAACCTTTTTATTGATAGCTTCCATAATTATAGACCATAAACCATTATGATTCCCTCCCCCACCCTCATGTCTCTTCCCTCTCTCAAATAGTCTGTTTTGTTTCAGTGTCATCATCGTTTCCTCCATAATGTGTAGGTATTATCAGGCACTGTGAAGTCATGAATATCAAGGCCATTTTGTGTCTGAAAGTTTGCATTGTAAGCAGTCCTACCCTTCCTTTGGCTCTTACAATCTTTCTGTCGCCTCTTCCACCCTGAGTCTGGGGAAGTATGATAGAGATGTCCCAGTAAACACTCCACTGTCATCTCTTCTCTGCACTGTGGTGTCTTTTGTGTTATCCCAGTGGTCACCGCCATCTGAATAAGAGAAGCTTCTCTAGACAAGAGTGAGAGTAGCATTATTATATGGGTATGAACATTTTTTAAAGTGCTTATAAGACAGTTTGATGGGCTTAATATACATATTTAGCCAGACAACACAGGCATTACTCCCCTAGGGCTCATGACCTCCCCCACCAAAGGCTTTGGACTAAGGTCTTCAGTACCAGGCATGTGTTTCCTCCCATGGAGTGGGCCTCCACTCCAATTAGAGAACAATTGTTTCCCCCACAATAGACGTGCCACTGTTGCCCCCTGTTGCAGTCAGCTTTTTCTGTTGCTGCGCAGAAAGAACCCAAGAAAAAGTGGCTTGTTGAAGAATGGGTTTATTGGGCTTATGGACTCAAGGGGAGACTCCATCCTGGCAGGGAAAACGATGGCATGAGCAGAGAGTAGACATCACCTCTGACACAGCACTGCAAACAGCAGTAGAAAGTTGTGCCAAACACTGGCAAGGGGAAGCTGGCTTATAACCTCCATAAGCCCGCCCCCAAAAACACAGCTCCAGTGAGATTGTAAAACCTAAACTGCCATCAGCTGAGGATCGATCTATCAGAACACTTTCATTTGTTTGTGGGGGACACCTGGATCAAACCATGACATCCCCGTTGGCACATTGGCATGGCTGGCCAGTCTTAAGGCTTGCAAGGTCCACTGCTGTTCATCACCATTGATGACTTCTCTCTCCCATAGGGCTGCATGCAGACATAGCTTTTTCCAGCTTTCTGATTAACAGGAAGGAGGTTTCCAGCTCAGCTCCAGCTTGGTTTCTCAGTGACCTGCAGCCCAAGCATATGTGGTCTTCAGCAATAGGGTCTTACCATCTTATTCTGGTGGGCAACCAAGGGCCTTGGCAATGGCCTGTAATGTTTTGAAGGCCTCAGGAACCTCCCTGGCCAACAACTCATTGGAAGGTATCCCATCCCCGGCAAGGAAGTCTTTCTATTAACAATCTATGGCCATTGCGTGTGCCATCATGTGAGAGAGAACATGCAGCATTTGGCTTTCAGGGTCTCAGATCTCAAATTTTGAATTGCTATGGTGAATGGTGCAGACATGGTGGAGCCTTGGAACCTTGTGGGACTCTGAAGAACTTGGACATTGTCTGGGATACAGTGTCATCCATCATCCTTTTTGTTGATTCTGTTGGCTGTTTTTTTAAAACAATAATTTTTATGTTTTTAAACACATAAATTGTCATATATGTACACAATGTATTTTGATATAATCACCTCCCATTATTTTCTTTGGTTCCCCTCCCCCATGTCCCTTCCACTGAACGCCTTCTTCTTTCCCAATATCTGTCCTCTACTTTGATGTCTCGGGTGTGGGGGTGCCTTCTACCATCATGACGACATGTTGGTGAATTCCATCTTGGACAGGTGTCTATAGCTGTTGTGAGGCACTTCAGGTCCAGAAGACAGTGCTCCAAACCACTCTTCTCCACCCTCGGGCTCCTAAATTCTTTTTCCCACCTCTTCTGCAATGTTCCCAGAGCCTTGGTGGATGTGATAGACATGTCTCACTTGGCACTGAGCACTTAACTGTGACTTGTGCTCAGCACTTGAATGAGCCTTGAGTCTCCCCAGTAGTCACTGCCAACTGAAAAGAGAACCTTCTCTGAGGAACAGTGTGAGCAGTGCTCATCTATGAGCATAAACACAAATATTTAAGGACAATTTGATGAGCACGCCATATCCATTTAACCAAGGAACAGTAGTAGTTTCTCTGCTGGGCCTTAATGTATGACCTTCCAAGCTTAGGTTTTCAATACTAAGCATGAGTTCTCTCACTGTGAAAGGAGCCTCAAATCCAACCAAGAGAGAGCCTGGCTATCAGATTATGCAGCTTGCACTGTCCGCTGTTGGTAAGATGATTTTTCTCCCTCGGTAGCCGGCACAGCCCTTCCCAGCACTCTGCCAACTAGCCAGGAGAGAGGAAGCTTCTTCTCAGTTTCACCTTCATTTGTCAGTGTCTTGCCACAGACACACATGGTGTCTTCAGCAGGAGGGTCTTACCATCTGGTTCTGGTGGGCATGTTGGTTGGCTTTTTGAGGCAAGTTCACATTCAGCCTAGGCTGGCTGGCCTTAGCCTCACTCTGTAACTGAGGCTGGTTGTGAACACCTTATCCTCTCCTCTTCATTTCCCCTAATGCTGGGGTGACAGGCGTGTACCACTGAGCCTGACTCACCCTTGTTTTTGATCCTTCCCTAATCCTTGATGATCAGTCAGTCAGTGAAACTGCTGACGGCCAAGGTCAGGCACAGATATCTGAGGTAGGTGCAAACTCCAGGGATCTTGAAATTTTGAGAAAGCCTGTGTACCATTCCCTCAAAGTGGACTAGCTACTGCCAATGGGAACTCATAACTCACTTCTATGAGCTGATGGTTTTTCTGGGAACCATTTTTAATAATAATTTATTTTTGGGGCTGGGGATATGGCTCAGCAGTTAAGGCACTTTCAAAACCTAATGACCTAGGTTCAATTCCCCAGTACCCACATAAAGCCAGACACAAAAAGTGGTGGTGCGTGCATCTGGAGTTTGTTTACCTGTGGCTAGAGGCCCTGGCACACCCATTTTCTCTATCATTCTTCTCTCTGTCTCTCTTTGCTTGCAAATAAATAAGACTATTTTTGACAATCTCATACCTGTAAATAATATATTTCGATTATATTCACCCCATTACTCTCTCTTATCCCTCTTCCACATCCACTGAACCCTTCTTCTCAAGTCCTCTTCCTACTTTTGTGTCTTTTTAATGACATACTGAGTTTAATTCGAGGTACTTATATGGGTATGGGCGAGGGTGTTATTAGTCAATAACAGGGAATCATTTGACTCTCATTCTACAAACTAGTATATCCCACCCTCTCCAGTATAACTGAATCTAGCTCACTAAGCAAAGACAACCCAAACTATAATGATTTTTTCCCTGGGTTACATAGTGATAGAGAAAAACATAAAATCAAATCTAGGAACTGGCCCAACAGTGTCCAAAAGTTGTCTCTTCACAAGTGTTGTAATTAGCTTTCTCATAACTGGTACAAAGCACCCAACCAAGCCAGCTTATAGGAAGAAAGGATTTGTTTTGGCTGAAAGACTCAAGGGCAAACTCCATGATGGCAATGATGGAAGGGGAAAGGAAGGCATGACCAAAGGCTGGGCATCCCCTCCTGGCCAACATCAGGTGGACAACAGCAACAGGAGAGTGTGCCAATCACTGGCAAGGGGAAGCTGGCTACAACACCCATAAGCCTGCCCCTAACAACACACCTCCAACAAGGATCTGATTCCAAAATTGCCATCAGCTGGAGATCAAGCATTCAGAACACATAAGTTTATGGTGTACACCTGGATCAAGCCACCACAATAAGAAACAGAGAGATTGAGACAATCCCTGTCTCTGAATTGAATATTTGGGACTATGCCTAGGAAAGAGACATCTTTGTGAGGAATCCACACTGATGATTCCATTGGGGCTCTGATTATCAATGGTGTTCTTGAGAGACTGGCTGAGCCAATGTCTGATTATCTCTAACAAACTGCATTTTAGCCTTTCCTCAGCCCCATATAATTGGCCAATTTGAACCCCTCTTCCTAATGGACTATGACTTCATGAAAAAAAAAAAAAAGCAGCTCAAAACACTAGGCTGTTTTTAATCATCCATCTTACTTTTAGCTTCTTCGGTGGACATCTTATACAAAATATAGTAAAATTATCGTGTGATTCCATTATTTTTTAATAATGAAAATCTAAAGTGGTAACCTGAACTGAATGCATGTTTTGTTTGTCTTTGAGAATGTCTATCTTGTTTTCTGGGATTTAGGATGCTATCTCTGAGGGGAAAGAGAGGTAGAGTTCCATCTCAAGAAGTCAATTTTTAATATCTTACTTTGTTTTGGAAGAAAGATTAAAACTTAGAAGAAGTTTTTAAAATAAGAGAGAGTACTTTCTTATTAAAGCTAATCAATTGAAAAAATATTTTTAGCCAGTCATGGTGGCGCATGCCTTTAATCCCAGCACTTGGGAGGCAGAGGTAGGAGGAGTACTGTGAGTTTGAGACCACCCTGAGACTACATAATGAATTCCAGGTCAGCCTGGGCTAGAGCAAGGCCCTACCTAGAAAAAAAAAAGAAAGTATTTTTAAATGCACACTTATAATTTCAGCACCAGAGAAGCAAAGGCAGGAAAATTAATTAAGTGTATGCTGCAAGCCTGAGTTGCATGGAAAGACTCCATCTCAACAAAATAAATACGAGAGAAACCTATAGTCATTTAAACATATAAAATGTTGTAGGCAAAGAAAGAAATGAAATAAACCATTTCCTTGTCCAGCAGATCAATAAAACCAGCTGGAAAAAAGTGTGCCAAGCAAAAATTCAAACCCAAGAAGTGATTTGTAGTTCATGATAAATAGCATAAAAGATACCCAATTATAGGTAAGTTCTTAATGCCCTCTTCTGTATCTGTCCTTGAAATTATTACACAACTGAGCTTTAAGTCAAAATAAAGAGTTGAAGAACAGGAAGTTTGTATTATAAGAATACCACTAATAAGTAGTGGAATAATTTAAACACAAACAAAAATATGGTTACAAAATAAATGTCAGTGATAAATAACTCTTGGAAAAACAAAACACGTCTGTTTTAGTTACTTTTGTGTCACTGTGACAGAAAGTCTGACAAAAACAGCTTATGGGGGAAAGATTGATTTTGACTCAGTTTTGACTCAGTTTCAGAGGCCTTTGGTCCAACATAGCTGAGAAAGGCATGCCAGAGCAGTCTGGTCTGCGGTACCCGAAGTGTCTGTTCACACAGCGGTGGACCAAGAAGCCAGAACCAGGGGCTGATATAAGCTACCAGATCCACTCCAGTGACCTTCTGCCAGGGAGCTCCACTGTCTTCCACTAGCTGGAAAACAGAGCTTGAGCCTATCAGGGAATATTATGGAAGAGAGAGCCAAACAAATGTATGAGCCTGAGGATGGGGAGGAGTGCTGTGAACACTGTCTTCCCAACATGGCCACTGCACACATGAACTCGAAACACAGTCTGTGCACACCTGCCCAAGATTTGACCTGCCAACATTTGGTCATGGGGGAGAGGCTGGCAGTTAATGGTTGCTGAGTGTGCAGGAGACGTTTTCTTCAGTGGTGTAGCCACTGGTAATTTGCCCACGCTCTAGTAAATAAATCCATCCATGTTGCTTATGTGGTCAACTCTAATTAAACCCAGTGGGTCACCAAAAATAAAGACACCAATGTAGACAGGCAATTAGCCGGGAATAAGAAAGGATTCAGAAAGAGTGGGAGGAGGAGAAGGGTAAGTCATAGGAGTGAAAGCAATCAAAATACTTTATACACATATGTAAAATGATCTCAAAAAAGTTAATAATAAAAATGAGTCTATGAGGGACATTTGAGATTCAATAACAATAACCATAATAAGAACTGTTTAATCAAAACTCCCAGATTACACCAAAATCCTAGGATGCAGAAAGCCTAAAGGTAGAAAAAGCTAATAGGAATTTTCTCCTCTTATGATAAGCCTCAATGAATGTTTGCAGACTGTTTTAAACACTAATGTCTTGTTTACTATCTGTAGATCTATGATGTAAATATAGTCATATCTTACAGATGTCAAAATGAATGGAGAGAAGTCAGTTACCTATAAATAAAAGGAAAACAACCTTAGGAATAAAGACATACTTTAATTGGAAGGTGGAAAGACAGGGCGGAGTTTCTCTACAGGTTTAATAGTTTTTTTTAAATAAGGATTTGGAACACTTACATGATATAATTAATAATCATGATTTAGTGTGCAGTTAGCCTCTCGGGCTCTCCACTTCCTCCTCTGTAAAAGGGAACAAGCCTTCTTTCCTGATGGTATGTCATCAGGGTTAAGGATGTTCATCAGATGGCCCTGTAGCCTGGGGCCACTCAATCAGCCTCTGGAAGCTTGGGAGCACAGTTTCTAAGAACTGAGATGTTCGTCCCAGAATTCTGGACTCTGGCCAAGGAATGGACCAAAATTTCCCTTGGCTCTCAGTCACAGAAGTGACCTGTACTTCCAGCAGCATGGAGTGTATGGGAGGGGCCTGGGTCAGTGTGGGAAGTCTGGCAGGAAGAAGGTGACTTTGCCACGCCAATGATAGCACAACCCTTGGGGCTGGCTCTCAGTGGCGGACCTCTTCTCTCCCTCCTGGCCAGCACGTCCCCTTTGGGGTAAAGGATGGGGCAGGGCTCCTCTCTGGTGTCTGCTGCTGGAGATAAGTCCTTGATGACTCTCTGTGGCCTCCCATTTGGGAGATAAATTTCCTATTTAGGAAGAAACCAGGCACCCCCTGCCCCAATGGGAGTTGCTGTGTCTCCCACCCCTGGCAATGGTGGGAAGTGACTACGCCCACCTTTCCCCAGCCCTTGGGGATTCCAGCATTTGAAAGTTCAGAGCTGGAAAGATAAACATCACAGCTGATCCCTCACTCCCTCATTGTTCCTCTTCAGTGACAGAAAAGGAACTGAGAATGAGCTTGCACGGAAACTCATCTGCAGGGATTGTTGAGGGAAACCTTCAATGACGCTCAGGACCCCTCCCTTTCCTCCTCTCCAACACTCCCATCCACCCATTCAGCAAAAGAACACACACACACACACACACACACACACACACACATTTCCAAAGAAACCCTCCGTAGATTGGCAGTGCAAACAGGCTCAAAACTTAAAGTCATAAAGTAAGTACTAGAATGGAGCCTGAGGATTTTGCTCTAACAGGCTGGGACTTACAATGAGTTACTAAGGAGCTCTGTAGCCTGGGTACCTGATCCATGAACAGGAATGATCCCTCTTGCCCTACCTCTCTCACAGTGTTGCTCAACAAAGGGACATATTGACCTCAAATCTATTTATAAACGACAAAGCATGTATCACTGAAAAAGCATATTGTCTCTCGCACTCACAGAATCCCCTGTCTTACCTGCCCACCCAACTCCTGTTGCTTTTCCCAAAGGTGAAGGGTGATCTCTCTATTCCTCTACAAGTCCTCCTCACCAACTGTTTCCCCAGCCAGAAAGGGTCTTCCTTCTCTCTGCCATCAAATGCTCCATCTTTCCCAAACCCCCCTGTAGCCCCCCTTCCTCCGAGAAGCCAGAATCCCATTCTGATATATCTTTGCAGAATTATACTCTTGTTTTCTAGGTCCCTCGCCCCTTTTGTCTGATTTTAACTTCACCTTGCATTTGAGTTCTTTATAAACTAGTGTGTCCCCTCTCCACCCCCACAAACCAACTATGAGTAAGTGACAGGCCACACCACTTCAGCACTGCCCACAGTGCCTAGCACCTCCTCTGGGCTAGGGGTATTCGGTGGTGACAGAAAGAAAGGGACCATCCATGCCCAGCAAATGAGTTTGTACATATGGACTCATTTGGGGAAAATTTATACCTCACTATTTCCCAAAAGAGTTTAAGGAAGCACTGAAAGCCGAATGCAGCTCCAAGAGGAACAGGCTAGAGTGAAAACAGAACAGTATGTCTCAAGGCACCTGGGATGAGTTGTTTACGACAGTTGAATGCTGGATTTATCTCTGGTTTTCCTGGATGAAAGGGAAATGTGCTGGCTCGTATACTTCTCATTGTACGACAGCTTTGGAATCAGATTGGAAAGAGAAATTTTTCCTGGCACTGTCTTCAAGGAGAATTTCATCAAGTGGGTCTTTATGTAACAAACATGAGGTAACACAAGAGAAGAGTCTCTCACTGGGCTTTTGTAAAAGGACACAAATATCTTCAGATGGGCAGTTCTTATGTTTGACTGCAGTTCAGAGAGGAGGCATTGCTGCAAGAAAGGAGAGAAAAAGTTGATGCGGGGCTGGGAGTGTAGCTCAGGGATGGAGTAGTTGCCTAGCATAGGTAAGGACCCAGGTTCAATTCCCAGGGCCACCAAAAAAAATGAGCATGTTTAAAAGATGATACCTGGATTCTGCTGGAGGATCCTAATGATGGGCTGACTAATGGCAAGCAGAGGTCAGAGCAGTAGGACATCGGGCCGTGTACCATCTCCTTGAGAGGAGTCACTACCCACTGAGGAAGGCAGGGTGCTGTGTCCACCGCAGCCAGGGCCTAATGTTAGATAGGACCTGTCATGGATGATATCCGGGTATCCACTATTGTGTGTGGCCTTCAGAGATATGCTGCTGCCTCACAGATGTTGTAACAGACAGTGAAAAGAATTGAGGGGGGCACACCTTCCTGCCGCTGTTTGCAGTGCTGTGGCAGAGGTGATGTCCAGCCCTCTGCTCATGCCATCATTTTCCCTGCCAGGATGGAGTCTCCCCTCGAGTCTGTAAGCCAAATAAACCCATAAAAAAAAAGAATTGAGGGGATGACATAGTTCATGACAGTGACATTACTAAGACAATAGCACTTATTGCCTGCCTCAAGTGGAACCGAATGTGGGAAGCTTCCAGCATCAGTCTGTGACTTCCAGAGGCCAAAAGGTGGGAGCTGACCATCTCAGCGGGCCTGCTACCTTTATGAGAGCCCAGAGAGAAAGCTATGCCCAGGAACTCGCTTCTATGGCCCTGCTATCTCTACATAGAAGGGCAGCCCTAGCTTCCTTCTTCCGGCCTTAAACCTGTCCAAGAATAGCAGTGCCTGCTGAGAGATCCCCAGGGTTGCAGCTTAGAAGTTTGATGTCTGAAGAAAACTGTTCTTCTCCTTTAAGCCTTCCTTTCCTATGCACTGGTGCTGAGGCAGCGTCTGAGGTGTCTGCTATGGCCCTTCACTCACATGACTGGAAGCCTGGATCTTCACTCTGAAGTTATTTCTGGGTGACAAGAAGGGCTATTTTGTTGGCACATGTGACTCTAGTGGGACCTGAAAGCTAGACACCACACAGTCACCTCAAGCCACCATAGACCCCGCAAGGCAGGCAGGCACACAGACTTCTGTTGTCTTTAACAGTCAGTGCCACAGGAAAAGAATGGAGAGAGAGAGAGAGGAGAGAGAGAGAATGAGAATGAATGACACAGTCAGGAAGAGGAGGGGGACAGCCAAAGAAGCCATTCAATATGTCAAGAGCTGTTTTATGGTAACCTCCTCCTAAAGGTTGTTCCCATTTTAAAACAGCCACAGGGCTAGAGAGATGGCTCAGCAGTTTAGGTGCTTATCTGCAAAGCCTGACAACCTGAGTCCAATTCCCCAGTACCCACATAAAGCCAGATGTGCAAAGCATCGCATGCATCTGGAGTAAGTTTGCAGCAGTAGAGGCCCTGGAGCATCCATTCTCACTCTATCTCTCTTCTATCTCTCTCTGCTTAAAAATAAATAAATAAATAATATTTTTAAATGTGTTATTTTTAAAAAGTCACAAACCACTGTCTCTGAGCAGGCAGTTCTCCTCCACTGCACTGTCTGTTGTTCCCTTGCGGTGAACTCACCTTGCCTCTCTGTAATCTGACTTAGGTGAATTCTTCCACCTCCTCCCATTCCAGCTGATTGCTCACCGCTTGTGACAGCAATAAGGATGCCCAAGAAGGAAAAGTAAGTCTGTCCCTTGAGGCTCTGAGGCACAAGTAAACATTCTGGAACCTGGCAGGGGAGTTCTGTGATACTGTCTCAGAACTTTGCTCAGTGATGAACAATGGAAGAGGCTGAAGCTGTTCTGGGAGTGGAGTCACCAGAGGTGAGGCCACTGGGGCTACTTGAAAGAGACAAGCTCTCGGGTTGAAGGCACTTGCCTGTAAGGCCTAACAACCCAAGTTTGATTCCCCAGTACCCACATGAAGCAAGATGCACAAAGTGGTGCATGCATCTGGAGTTCGTTTGTAATGGCAAGAGGCCCTAGAATACTCATTCTCTCTCTCTTTCTCGTCTGTAGGTCTGTCTCTATCTCTGTCTCTATCTCTGTCTCTCTTCTCTCTGCATGCATGCAAATAAATTAGTTAAATATTTTTTTAAAAAGAGACAAGTTTAAAAAAATAAATAGTCAAGTTCAGTCCTGCATCACAGGAAGTATTAAATCATGACCTATCATCCTTATCATTATTATTACTACTATCCTCAACAATAATAAGATGTCATGAGTTGAATGGCCCAGCAGCCAAGTACAAAATTGCAACATACACTTATCAGCAGAAAGCAGGTATGTTCCATGGAGGATCCATATGGAACCCAGCAGAGAATGATGGGATGAACAAGTGACCCAGAGCCACAGCCAGTGAGACAGACACCAATGATTTTCGACACAACCTAAAGCAGAAGTACAGAGACCCCTAAGTTCTCAACAATAAAGCAGCCTTAACACTCACCCACCACGACTCAGGGAACTGAGCGGAAGAGGGGACGGAAAGACTGTGAGAGCCTTGGTGGGGGAGAATATCCAAAGACACAGCCCCCCTCAGTAACAACATACTAGGGCTGGAGGAACCGGGCTGATTCCTAGGTTATCCATGGTCCCCTGCCCCAAGGACTGATCCAGACGGCCCACAGAGGAGGATATCCAGCTGATTGGGAATGGGGAAGAGGGGCATTGGGGAACTGGGTATAACAACTCATTGTTTGCCCATTAAATAATTTAACTCATTATGGACAATAAAAAAATAATTTAAAAAAAGAAAACAGGTATGTTTTAGTCCCTCAATATACCATAATTGGCAGGAAGTCTGATATCAGTTATTCTGTCCAGTGGCCAACCATAAGGAAGTTTAAGAGACCCAGGATGTCCAAAGTAGATGTCTCTCCACTGTGGCTGCACCTTCCCATTGTTTCTTCCTGTGTTCCCTTAAGTCCATTGTTGTGAGACAGCCCTACCCCAACTACCAGACCTTTAGCTTCTTACGACTCCTTTAGCTTGTCTAATCAGCCCTGAAAACAAATGGGGCCAATAACACAGTGGGTCACGTCCATCAGTAGCTGCAGTCCCTCCCTGCCTGGCCACTTGAATCCTTCCCCTTGGCCTTAAGGGTCCCCTTTTGGAGGCATGTGATGGTGTATGTTGGTCCCTTCCTCTGAAGTACCTTCCTTCCAGAGTCGCTGGGACTCAGTTCCCTTCATCTAAGTTGAGTCACTCTCCTCCCACTACCATATTAGCCTCAGTCCCTAGTCTATGGCTAATCTAGCCTTCAAAGGCCAACACTTATTAAATGAAGGCTTTCCTTGCAGTCTTTGTTGATGTGTCCAAGGAGCGGATCCTGATCAAGGGAATGGGGGTAAAGCAAGTGCATGGGAAATAATCCCAGGATACCTAATGGGGAGTTCACAATCACACTGAGGGCAAATGGTGCTTAAGCAGGTAGGAATTCAGGCCACCACACAGATACAAATCCCTCTCAGGTGGAAGAGTGGGAACTGCTTGTTTTTGTTTATTTGTTTTGAGGCAGGGTCTCTTATAGCCCAGGCTCAAAGCTCACTAAGAAGTCAAGAACGACCTAGAGCTTCTGATCCTCCAAGCTCTACCTCCCTAGTGCAAGGATTACAGGCACACCCACCACACCTGCATGATGTGGTGCTGACCATGGGACTCTCGGGGCTTTGTGTATGCTAAGCAAGCATTCTCTCACCTGAGTGGCATGTCCAGTCCTGGAGAGGGTTATTTATCCAAAAACTACAAGTTGTCATTGGGTGAAAACTGGAAGAGGAGCAGAGAAAGTGGGCTCAAGTGACCAGGAAAAGCCTGAAGACAAAAAGATACAGGTCCTGGTGGTTGGAAGTCAGGCCAGAGTGGAGGGAAAGCCCCCCCCCCTCAGTAACAACATACAAAGGGGGGTGGAACCGGGTTGACTCCTAGGCTACTCATAACCTCCTACCCCATGGACTGACCCAGTTTGCCCACGGAGAAGGATACTCAGCTGACTGGACACAGGGAAGAGGGAAATAGGGGAACTGGGGGCACCAACCCATTATTATTTTCTCATTCAGTGTAAATGTAAATATGGATAATAAAGATATATTTTATAAAATAAAAAAGAGGGTGTAGACGGAGCAGCAAAAGCATCTGTCACCCAGGGGGACAAGGAGTCCAGGCCTCGTGAACAAAAGGACATTGAATGGAAGAGAAAAATAGTTTTATATTCTGTTGAAAACTCAGGGGCAAATGTTAGCTAACAAACATAAATGCATATTTTTTTCAAAATTCTTTAAA
The DNA here is from genome assembly GCA_004024765.1 of Zapus hudsonius. Lineage (NCBI taxonomy): Eukaryota > Metazoa > Chordata > Mammalia > Rodentia > Dipodidae > Zapus > Zapus hudsonius. Next base: position 8,531 of record PVHP010018209.1, on the reverse strand, counting down.
AACCCATTCTGCTAAACAGCACTCATCTTCAGCATCTGCTGTAGGTATGTCACGCTTAGGCACTTTGCATCGGATTCTCAACTCAGAATCAACACAGAGAGTGTGTGTAGCCCAGTGCCAGGGTGAGGCAGAACCTAGAAAGCCACGTACCACATACAAGGTCAGCCAGAACAGGAAGGTCCAAGCCACACGCATCTTGAGTGTGACCACCTGCCGCAAACTTAGCGGATGACTGGGGAAATAGGCAAAGAAGCCACCCTGAAAGCAACCTCAAGAAGGGTCCCCACCACCCCCAAATGAAATCCCCCAGGCAGAATTCAAGACCAGCCAGTCTTTTGCAAGCATTTTCAATGAAACCTAGAATCCTCCAACCCGCTTGGCTACCTCTGAGGCCTCTCACACATTCTGCCTCATTTCATCTGCACACACTGTCTGTGTTATATTGATAAACAAATGAGATGTGAACAATAAAGGAAATCACTCGAGGCCCTGGTTAATCTACAACAAAGCTAAGGTTCAAGGCCAGCCCCAACGTTGCTCCCAGCTGTCATGCAAAAAAAAAAAAAAAAAAAGCCACTTCAATTTGGACCATGAAAAATTAGAAGCCCATTTGGAGGCGCCTTGCATTTTTTAAAGGTAAATCTTTAGGTAGAGGCTAAATGAAATCCTTTTGCTTGCTTTGCCTTCTTCCTTCCTTGGTTTTCTGGCTTCAGTTTTCCTTTTCCCCCCTTTCACGTACTCTCTCTGTCTCTTTGTCTGAAAGAGGCAGGGTCTCTGAGACGCTCAACTTGGTTTCTGCTCTCTCTCTCTCTCTGGGGGCCCCTGGGCTCATCTGGTCCTCATGTAACTATAATTACCGGCACATTTGTATGATGCAGGGTGGAGGGAGACGACAGTTCACCGAGGGGCTGGGAAAGGAATGGCCTTGATCTGGGCTGCAGCCTGGTTCTAATTTTAGCAGCCACAGAGCTGGACTTCCTGGAGGAATCAGATTGCCCAGCTCTCCCTGCACAGGGCTGACACCAATCACGTGGAGGAGATTCAGATCAGATTGAAGAATGGCCAAGTCAGGTTACACCTCCCGGGCCCAGCCTCTGTCTCAGAAAGTGGGGACGTGCCCTCAGGGCTTAGCTATATTCTTCCTTGTAAATTCACTCAGTTTATAGACAAAGTAGAGGGAACCTGGAAAACAGCCACCCACCAGGAAGGGCCAATAGAGCCAAGACTAGAATCCAGGTCTTCTGTCTCGTGCTCCTGCTGGTGCTATCCCTAAAGGCTGTGGTCATAGCCGGGAATCCAAGTAATAGGACCTCGTTGAGTCCTGACCATTCCAAAGTATTTCTAAGTAATTTCCCCTACTAACTTTGTATTTTCTAATAAGGTAAAATGGATATACAATGAAAGCACAGATCTCAGATATGTAATGATTGACGCATGTGAACATCCTGCCAAAAGAAGGAACACTTCCATCAACCCCCACAATTCCATTGTGCCCCACCTTCCAGTCTGCCAGAAGCCCTACCACAGCCTGCATTCTCTTGTACCAGTAAACATGAGTTTTCTTGGGTCAGAGCATCAGGGTAACAGACAGGATGCTAACGTGGCTTAGCCCCGTGCAGGTCCTTCTCTGGGAGGATCCACTCTCAATGCTGCAAGCCGTTTCTTGTGTGTTTCAGTGTGTGGGAAGAGCTGAACACTGATTCTCCATCCGCTGAGTCCAGGATGTAGGAAATTTCAAACAAGGCCTCCGTGATCAAGGCCACATTGTCAAGTTAAAAATCATCCCATCTCGTTTCCTGCCACAAGGGAGTCATGCTCTCCTGGGAGCTCTTCATCCTTCAAAATCCTCCAAGTGGCAGCTGCAAATCTGTTGGTTACATAATAATGAGTCTTCCTCCTACAGCTACCCTGGGTGCTTTTTTCATTAGAATACAAGCCTATTTCTTCATGAACCCTCCTCTTCCCCCCAGGCCCTCTGAAGCTTCTGAACAGTTGGTCAATAGTACGAATAACTCAATGAAAAAGATATTCGTGCACTTTTCATTTGGTGATCTGGCTGGGCATTTTCTACATGCATTTTGAGAACTGTGGCACCTAATGGTTTATCTGAAATCTGCTATGTGTAGCTTCCTTGTGAGTGTTGTATGAAAGGAGGGAAGGTTAGGGTTCCCCTTGACAGGGATAGAAGCGGCCCTTAGGCCTTACCCCCCCCCCCACACACACACACACACACACACACACGGTGGTTCAGGCATTCCATCTACTTTGTGTCACCTAGCTTCCTTGAGAACTCTAACTCTGGTTCTGCTTTGAGTCTTCTTGTGTGCTCTTGGCAACTTCCTTGTCCCCTGTGAAAGAGTCTATGCATTAGCAGGCCGTGCCCCCGGAGGTCTGTCTCTCTTGCCTGGGGTCCCCTGAGACACCAGTGCCTCTTGTACTCACTCTGTCTCATGTGCCTCATTGCCATGATCTCACAGAGAGTCTCAAGAACTCCTCAAAGGACTCATTTCTAAATCCCCATCCTTCAGCTTGGCAAAGAGAGCTCCCTAAAATAATCAATAAACTGCATTGACTCAGTCTAGGGATGAGCACAGAGACAGATTGGCGACCAGCTTTCCCGGAACCAGAATACCCCCTCCCACTCCTGCCCCCCACTACCCATTCCCTTCTGGGCCCTGTGATCAAGACTTTCCATTTACTTAATACGGTTTGATCTCAGGGTGAGCGATCAGAGGAAAATCACTCACTATCTTAGTTACTTTTCTTGCTGCTGTGGCCAAAATACCCAATAAAAGTAACTTACGGAAGAGTTTATTGTGAGGGGAAACACCCATCATGGCAAGGAAGGCATGGTAGTGGGAATGTGAGGCTGAGGATCCTTTCGGCAGATAAGCAGAGACATGAAAACTGGTGTCCAGGCTACAACCCCTGCTCATGTCCAGGGCGGGTCTTTCCTTCTCAGTTAAATCTTCCTGGAAATTCCCTCACAGGCACATCCAGAGTTGTCTCCTAGGTGATTCTAAGTACGTCAAATTGACAAGATGAACCATCACAGGCACTCACTGAATGTCTTCAATATCATTTAGCTGTGAATTTTCCTATATTGCCCCTTAACCGTTCATCTTGCTGGATGCCCACCTTCAAGAAAATCATATTTTCTTCCCAATTCCTCTTAAAGCACCTGGTCATTTCTCCATGCCTGAGGCTTACTCTGAGTACCCTGTTCACTGGTCTCCATTATCACAAAACAAAGAAATACTCCATTGCCTAAGAAAGCCTTCTCTCCTTTCTCTAGTATATAATATTCTGTAGCCATAAACTACCATCAAAACACATCCAATATAAGTTCCCCTGAGCCTTCATCCCTTCCCAGTGTCTTCAACACTTTTCTCCTAAGTTTCCTCAAGTCAGAGAAAAAGGGGCCTCCTTTCCCTTCTCATCTTGCCTGTGTCCATCACGGAACTCTTGTCCTAGCTCACAAGAACTCTGCAATTATCCCATTAAAAACAGTACATTTATCTACATGCATGGTTTTTCCTTCTGTGGTGGTTTAGATTAGATATCTCCCATAAACTCATGTGTTTTGGGTGCTTGGTCCACAGCTGACAGCAATTTGGAAGTAGAGCCTTGCTGGTGGAGGTGTGTTGTAGGGGGGCGGGCTGAGTAGTTAAACCCAGTTCCCCCTTGTTAGAGTTGGCTCACTCTCCTGCTGCAGTTTTCTACCTGCTGTGGCAGGTAGATGTCCAGCCTCTGCTCATGCCATGCTTTCCTCTGCCATCATGGAACTTACCCTAAGGACTGTGGTCATAGCCAAATGTAAGCAAGCCAAAATAAAACCTTCTTCTATCAGCTGCTTTTGGTCGGTGCTTTGTCCCAGCAATGAGAAGGTAACTATAACAGCCTCATAGGTCTGCTTGTAATCAAAAGCCAAGTGGATAATCACCCCTGGCATAGAAAATACTGAACTGGAGCCCTGAACCACATGAGGCAAGAACTCTCGTGCTCCTCACTGTACCCCCAAAGCAGCTAGCACAATAGCATCTGAAACCCTGCATGGTTGGTATCAGCATCCCATGGCCCATGGTTATGGCAGAGCAAAAGAATACAGCTAATATGGACTACGTGTGAGTCATAACTGTTCGAGTCAGAGCCAGGAGAGGCCCACAATACTCATGCTTTTTAAAAAAACACCTCAGGGGAAATGACTTGCTGTTTCACACAACAAGCAAACCCCAGGCATGCTCTGGGTTGGTGTGACCCATCACTTTAACATGCTGGAATTATACCAGATATGTTCAGATAAAGAAATGGGTGGAACCCTCTTCAAGCAAACAAAACAACAACAAAAATAATAACAAGCATCTCTAACATATCCAGGTGTCATGGAGGGCAATGAGGCAGATGTTGGCGGAGGTCCTGGCAGAGTGACAATGGCAGTCAGCCTAGCTCTGGCAGCAGCAGCCTTGTTTCCTCAGACATCACCCAGGACAGTGTCAAATACTGACCAGAAAAACTGAGCTCCTGCCTTGTTGGGTGTAAGCATGAGAGGCACCCCACATTGTTTCTGGAGCAAATCCTGTAAGTGCAGAATCTAGAGGGAAGAAAGCTGCCTGTGAGTGTGTCTGGATGTGTGAGCATACGTGTGTAAGCCTGTGTGTGCACACCCAGGTCTGTGCATGGGGCAGGAGAGGAGGAGAAAGGAAAGACTGGAGTGGGGAGCAGACAGACAGCAAAAGACTGAGGTGCTTCAGACAGACTGCAAAAGACGGAGGTGCTTGCCATTCCTCTAGGAGTGAAATGTAAAACAGCACAGCAATGAGGAAAAAGCAAAAATGACAAAGCAAAATGTCCCTTAGTCAGATGGCTTCGACACCCAAGTACATAACGCTACCCCGTTCCCTTCCAGACATGGCCCACACAGAGATATCATCTTATACATGTTGTCGACACGGAGCAAAGGTCAGGTAAGGATGTATTATGAACACACTGATGAACTAAGAATGGGACACGATCACTTTCTGAATGACTGACTCCATGATGGCTGGAGACTTGTGCTGCCCAGCCCCAGTTTTATCCAGGTTGGAGTGCTTTCTTCTTATGAATTATTTGCTTAAGATAAATTCTCAGGAATGTGGGTCAAAGGTCATGCACTATTTTCAACTGGACACATATTGTTGAAAAAATCGAGTCCAAGAGTCCCAGCTAATGACATTACCATCTGCAAAGCAGAAAAGTACCCACTTTGTTAAAGCGCTCCTCCATGATGAAAACTATCCTTTTAATAAGCTGAAAAGCTGATGTACAAAGACACAGGCAGGTCCTCGAGCCCTATGGCTTCTGACTCATAGGTGTAATATCTGACATGTGAACAAATGAAGGGACCCGCTTTAAGGAAGAGATGCAAAGTCATCAAAATAAAACTAAATCACAAATGTTAAAAGGAAACAAAAGCCACAGATTGAAGAAATTAGGAAGAACCATGATTTTTACGAATTAGCTGCCTGACAGCTCTCTATGTCGCTTTCCACCTGCATTTGTGATCACATACCGATTGGTCTTTTCAGCACCATCTTCTAGAGCAAGGATAGCAAACTATCTTCCCTCCGCCTGGTCGGTCAACATTCATCTATGACTCTTAATAAGTGATAAAAGTTTCTTCCAGCTTTAAAATTCCTCATTATTATATGGATAATCTCCATTGTCTCAAAGGATATGTGCGGAGGTGTTCCCACAGGGAGTTAGCTGAGGAAGGGAACCTGCCTTGAATGTGGGTGGAACCATCCCATAGACTGAGGTCAGGGACTGAATAAAAAGAGAGGAAGGGAGAAAGCCGTCTGAGTACCAGCATTTCCAGCTCTCTGCTTCAGGGTCTGTTCAGATGTGAGGAATCTCAGCCACACACTCCTGCACCATGAACTCTACGATGCCTTCCTGACCACGATGGACTGCTCTCCCACACACCAGGAGCCATCTTTCCCATGATGGACGACTCCCTCACACACCAGGAGCCAAATACATCTTCCCTTTGGCTACAGAGATGGCTCAGTGAGTAAAGGCACTTGTTTGCAAATTCTGCTGGCCTGAGGTTCAATTCCCCAGTACTCACATAAAACCAGACACACAAAATAGTATATGTGTTTGGGATTCATTTGCAGTGGTAAAAAATGAGGCCCTGGTATGCTCATGTTCTCTCTCTTTTTCTCTCTCTCTCTCTCTTTCTCTCTCTGTCTCCTTCTCCATAAATAAAAATATTTTTGAAAAGAAAAATGGAAATATATATCCCTCTTTCCTAAAATTACATCTGTCAGATAGTTGGTCACAGCAATGAGAAAGTAACTAAGCCACATAGAACTGTGGGCTTTAAATGTTGGTCAAGTGGTTTTTGTATATGAAGTAATGCATCTTTGTAAGACAATGCTACTTTCATCACCGAAGTCAAACGTTCTTTTTCTTGACTTGGGCAGATCTCTTAGAGTTCATATTATGGCTAGATGTAGAAAACAATCTAGTTGAATGCATTTCAAATCGTGTTTGTCCCCTAGTACTCATATACTCCCTGCACTGGCCACTCTGGGGTATATTCATGGGGAACAGCCCCCAGCCTGTGCCCCAAGAACAATGTGGCATTGATGAGCCAGGCAGTGGGTGCCAGGGGTGCTCCTAAAAGCCATTCTTATATGAAAATGCAGAGCAGCAATTTAACACTACATGGAAATAAGTATGACTCACCTAATCCAGACTAGATGTATCTCTAGGTCAATTCCAAATCTCAGATATACTTTTGACTACACAAATTCCAGCATGGGGGGGAAATAACACGAGAGGGGAGGTCAGAATGCAAAGAGATAATGATATTAATCAAATGGGACTCAAAATTCTTATGTGTTCAAGTTGCATAAGAATGTATGACCATGTGGACACATTGCTGGGGGCCCTCCCAGGTCCTTGGAAGAGATCTATGTGAGGGCTGATGGGCTTCATCTTGATTCTATTTTTGCCACCGGAATTAACTCACACATCAGTGTGATAGACTGAGAGTCTTTCATTACCTTAATTGTAATGTGGTGTTGTGTGGGTCCTTTTTTCGAATTAAAATTGAGAAATTACACTGAGGAGAAACAGATTTTGCATTCCAAATAATTCTTCCTTCCAGAGATGATTAAGAGGAAGCTGAGCCCAACTCTTAACTCCCCCTCCTCCTTCCTCTACTCTGCTTAAACCATGGGAGGAGAGGGGAAGCATTTGAAGGGTCATTGGAATATTTTCATTTTGCATTATTCTGGGGTTTCCCAACCCCATCAGCAAAGTATATACAGTCCAAGAAAATCATTAAAAGTAGTTGAGTGAAGGCTGGGCATGGTGGTCTCTGACTTTAATCTCAGCACTCAGGAAGGCAGAGGTAGGAGGAATGCTGTGAGTTCAAGGTCAGCCTGGAACTACAGAGTGAGTTTCAGGTCAGCCTAGGCTAGAGTGAGACCCTCTCTTAATAACAGAAAAAAGTGGTTGAGTGGAATAAAAAGAGGAAGAACTACATAACATCTCACTGCACATTAAACGATTGCTTATGCAGAGGGAGTGGTGACAGAGCTCCATGCATATTACAGTAAGGAAAGAGGTTTGGGGAGAGGTGGCAGGTGTACAAAAGGGTGACACGAGCAAGTTCAAATCCCCTCAATTCAGAGTCAAACATGTATGAATTTTCCACAAAAGGATGAGTACAAAAGGATGAGTAGCTGGGGCAGAGCCTTCTGCTGGTGTGCAACTCAAAAGTATTGGGCAGCCAGAAAGAGCAGCTCAGTAAGGAAGTTCTGGAATTGAGGTGAGAATACGGAAAAAAGAAGAGATCATTAGATTAGGCTGAAATAGGTGTTCTATGAACTTTTCCAAGGGAGATGAACAAATGTCTGTCTACTCACTTCATATAGGACGCTAATGAAAGACCCAAGAAATGATTCCATTCAAGCCTAGCTTGATGAGCCAGTGAATTGAAGTAGGCACACTAAAACAAGCATGGGTAAGAAGTTACTAACAGGATCAAGGACAAGGAGTTACTTACAGGAACATGGACAAGGAATTACATACAGGAGCATGGACCAGGAGTTACTAACAGGAGCATGGACAAGGAGTTACTAACAGGATCAGGGACAAGGACTTACTAAGAGGAGCATGGACAAGGAGTCACTGACAGGATCAGGGACAAGGAGTTACTTACAGGAGCATGGACAAGGACTTACTAACAGGAGTATGGACAAGGAGTTACTAAGAGGAGCATGGACAAGGAGTCACTAACAGGATCAGGGACAAGGACTTACTAAGAGGAGCATGGACAAGGAGTCACTGACAGGATCAGGGACAAGGAGTTACTTACAGGAGCATGGACAAGGACTTACTAACAGGAGTATGGACAAGGAGTTACTAAGAGGAGCATGGACAAGGAGTCACTAACAGGATCAGGGACAAGGAGTTACTTAAAGGAGCATGGACAAGGACTTACTAAGAGGAGCATGGACAAGGAGTTACTAAGAGGAGCA
>PVHP010018208.1:0-33482 GCA_004024765.1 Zapus hudsonius | reverse complement strand
CCTCCCTGGCTCCTTCTCAGTCCCACCTCAGGGCTGTTGGACAAGGCTTATATAAGACCTTATTATATTTTTATGCTTCTAAAGCTGTTTCGGATCTTTTATCTGGACTTCCTTGCTGTTCTTTTGTTCGACTATATAATTGATTTGGACTTTCTGAGTTCTTTCCATCTCGCTCTGGTGAGAGGACATGGCAGTTGGATGAAATCATTATGACCCCTGCTGCTGGCTTCTATTACATTTAACCAGGGACATTGCCAAGAAATGACTATAAGCCTCAAACTTGCCACAGTCTTGCAATGGTAACAGCATCACTTTCCAAGAGTAAAGAAACGAACCAGTCTCCACAGAAAAGACTTAGTGCAGGCAGGGATGTTATGCAACCAGATTGACCAGTTTAACAACCTTATCTGACTCAAGAAATGAAAAATCCCATCACTGATACTTAGCGTTTTACTGTGAACTGTCATGACTACCCAGAGAAGTGTCCACTGTTCTTCCCAGGATGACAGATATCATCACAGACATGTGTGTTAACTGGTACATTGTGTGATTGCAGCCTTAACCAGCTTTCCCAACTAGAATCCTCCAGAGAACAAGGCATGTAGTGTACATTGACTGACCTGAATCCTCACATACTGGTAAATCCTCAGCCTTCTCTTAATATGAATTGCTTGTTGGAATCTCAATGCTGTGTTAAGAAATTCTCAGTTTGAATGTTTTTTTTTAAATGTACACAAAATAGAAACCTCCCATATCAAACCCCTATGTATATATCCATATAAATTGTTAATATCAACATTTATCAACATTTTGACATTCCTGTTTCATTTATGCTGCCCACATTTCTTTTTCCTAGCAGTTATCTTGAAAAATTCCAGATGAATATTCATGATTTTTTCTAAGGAGGCTCCACAAGGAAATAGCTTGCATTGCTTTACATGTCATCTAAACGCAGTCACCCCAAGATAGATGGGTGTAGAAATGAAATCCAAAGCCCTCTTCAGTCTATGGGCATCTGCGCAGAGAGACATTCCCTGGCCTATTATGGGAAACTATTTCTGTTGGAGGCACCACATCACACAGAAACGGTTAACACCTGCTTAGATTTCTTAGATGTGGGAGGAACCACAATCTATGTTTTGATTTCAATATAGCCAAGATGACAGACCAAGAGCAAAGTTCAAATGGGACCCCTGAAACAAGACTTCTTGGAGTATTCTAAGCTATCAGTGATATCAGCCATTCTCTGTAGAGACTCTGAAGAATCCAATGATGCTTGGACCCTGGGTCTCTGAGGATTCACTGGCCCCTGAAGTTTTAGATGAAGCAGTTTTGCACCAGCACACAGGTTTGTACTTTAATTACTAATCTGTGTTAACATCATACTGTCTCAATGGAAAAGTCAGTAGGTCATCTCTGCACAAACACCCCCTATGCTCCACTGCAGAAATTCTCAGAAGTTTCATTTGAAAATGCTTTTCTCTTGCCAAACCTGGCCTTTGTTTGGTTTTCTAATTTTCTTATAATCAAGTGACTATGTGCATATTCTCACAGCTACAAGAATCTGTTAATTACCAAATGTGACTATGAGCATGGTTAGGTCAATTCTTGACTTCAAATACAAAATTGTTTCATGTTGGATTGTAGTATCTTATCAATCTTATTCCTGCCATGGGCTGAATTATACCTCTGTTAAAACTCATCTGTTGATGGTCTGAGCCATCTATTGTAGACTCTCTCTCTCTCTTTCTCTCTCTCTCACTCTATAAGTGAAAAAAAGACAATTCTCACTTGATGATATCCTGATGCAGAAATCCAGCTTCAAGAACTGTGAGCAAATACATGTCTGTTGGTTAAGGCCCCCAGTGTATGGTATTTTGTTACATCAGTCAAAGATAACTAGCTAACAAATGTCCTTAACTTCCTTTGTGACAAGCATGAGAACTCTGGTGAAATACTTGCTTTTGTCTCCACTAACCCCCTCTGTGCAATGCCTACTTCCCCCCATTTCTGCACTTCCAGATACTACGGGTTTGTCTAAGCTCAATTGACATGTTACCTCATACTCAATGCTCTGATGGAACTTCATATTTGTCTAATGTCACATTCTTCACTGATTGACATGACAGGCTTTTTTCCAATCATGTATCAGAAACTGAGCTATAGGAAATTAGTCCCTGAGAAAGAAGGACTATCAAGTCAAATTGTTTTTCTGCAGGGAAACCATGGTAAGCAGGGTGGGTGGTGATTTAATCAGCTTCTGCCACACGGAATGGCTGGCAGTCTGAAGTAAAGGGGACAGTTAAAGGGTGCAGTCACCACCATTGGTCTTGACTTTAAAAGTGCCAGGAAGAATTAATGCCTGAATATATAGAGAGATGATGTAGAGGGGTTTCTACGAAGCCAAGCTAGAGGATGATACACTACTTACTGTATTGTACTTTCCCTCTCAGTTGTGAAATTTAGGGCTGCATGGTACAAAAAATGGCTCTTTTCAGATCCATAGGCCTCAAAGCCCTTCTAGGCATGGCATTCAAATAAGACAGGCTTGAAAAAGTATGCCTTGTCTGCAGGATTAACATTTTACTATGAACATGTTTGTCTAACTATCCCTTGACATCAATGGGGATTGGTAAGAGGACTCCATGGATAGCAAAATTCATGGAGGCTTAAGACCATTATGTAAAATAGCACAGTATGTAAATATAGACAATGGACGACCTCTCATTTACTTCACCCATGCCTCGTTTATTTAGAAAACTCAGTTCAATGAAGATGTTTTTAAAAACATTTCCATGCTGGTTGATTTGGGAGTAATGGAAAACATAAAATGTCTGATTTTATATACATTCTTTTTTCCATAAGGCCATTGATATGGAATTTATGTATTGAGAGACCTGATTGTCTTTTAACTCTACTAGCTGGTTCCTTTGACCACTCCACCCTACCCCAAGGCTGTCTAGTTTTTGTTTATTCTCCATCTTAAACAATTCTCCTCCCCAAATTTCTTTGTATATTATTCTTTAACAGGAATCTTCTCTTCAGTTTTTCATTTTAATATCCTAATTTATGAATTCTTCTAATTATGTAAACACTAATAAGTCTAAATATATTTTAGTGCATTTCTGTTCTCTAGATATCTATAGGCAAGTCTGATTGAATATTCCTCTCATAGGATATTCAAATTCAACAAATATGAAATTGAACTTAATGTTCATTCCTACATGGTCCAGCCTGGTATACTTGAATTTGTATTATGTTCTGTACTCTCTTTAATATGTATGGTGGTTAATCTTCACTGTCAGCCCAAGTGAGTTTGCAATCACTGAGGAGAAACACCTTTAGGAGTGCCTGTGAGGGTAGATGCAGAGAAGTTTAAATGAACCCCAGACCGAAATAAATAGAGAAAAGGAGAAAGCCAGCTGAGTAGCCATATTCATTGTTCTCTGCTTCCTGAATATGGATGCGATGTGATGAGCAACTCATAATTCCACAATCCCTATGCCTTCCTCACCATGATAAACTATATTTCCTGAAGACTTGAGCGAAATTAAATAAACCTTTCCTTCCTTAAAATGCTTTTGTCAGGCTTTTTGTTACAGGACTGAGAAAAATAACCACTGCAATATCTTGGTGCCTTTTCTTTCCTAGTGAATCCTCTGACCATACTGGAGGCCTTTAAAGGCTTTATCCAATGAAGTGATGGCTACCTGTTTCAAGGTCTACCCACCTCTACACTATTCCCATAGCTTCTTAATGTGAAAACCAACCTTGTTATATGTTCCTGGTGAATTATTTTCATGGCTTTCTGTTGTTTTCTGGTCAATATCCAATCTCCTTGGATTCTTGGCTCCTCCTTTAAAAAGATGTGAAGATCTCTTACGAGCTGGTTCTTACATTTGTAATTTAATTTTTTGTCACTTTACTCTTGGATCCCTTGTTCCAGGTGGCTCATGCTACTGCTCGATTATGTGGTTCAGTGATCATGTAGACCTCTCTTCCATAATAAATACTAAGCTTGCTGCCTCAGGTGCCCTGTAAAGTCCTTCACCTAATTCACACTCAGTAACGTCTCAACTTTTAATTATGTCCCTGTCGTGGTCCTAGTACACACAGCTAGATTGCAGTAGTTATGTATCTGTATTTCTGTGACATTGTAGATCCACTTCTTGGTTAGCAGCTGAAGCGGTTAGTTTCTTGCTGCTGGAACAAAACAGCAGCAGAAGCAGTTTATGGGAAGAAAAAGTTTATTTAGCTTTTCAGTTTTGAGAAAAAGGTTTTATTATGGGGGGAAGCTTGGCAGAGCTGGGGTGTCGCATCCTGACACAGAAGCAGGGAAGTAGTCTAATTTAGCTGACCCTGAATACAAGTGGGCTGGACTAACGAACTTCAAGGTCATCCTCCAGTAATACACAACTTCCATCAAGACTCCTCCTCCCCAAAGCCCCACAATCTTCCCAAATTTCTCTCAGCTGGGGATCAAGGATTCAAAACACACTAGCCGATGGAGCATATGGGAGACATCCTATTCAAACTAGCACACCACTACAACACTGCATTTTGATAAATTATTTTGTATCTACTTATATATTTTAATATATATATATAAATCATTTCCTATTCCATAATCATCCTAATGCTCTTATTTTCTCTCTCCTCTAATAACCAGCACCTTTATCTTGCACACATATATCTTCTAAGTGTGTGGATCTACGACTTATAAGCAACTCTACCCTTTATTAAAACTGTGTAAAATAAATATCACCCTGTTCTCCACTTGTCACATAAGAATTATAACACTACATATCTCAAAGGCATGTGGTTATTAAATAAAATGCTGCGCATGAATAGATTTTGAAACAATATAATATACTTCTTTGTAAAAATATTTAAATCAAGAACTGAATCCTTGGTTAGAGTCCTTAGTCAATACAAGAGTCTTTACATTTCTCAAATATATTTGGATTTCATAAAATTTACATACCCTGAAGACAGACCCTGCCATCGCTTTCATATTCTGGAAACATTAATAAAAACAGAAGGCACTTAGCTGAGCTATTACATTGGAAAATAGAATTGCAAATAGAAGCTTGATACATTAATCTCCCAATATTAATGCCCAAGTAAGGATGCTATTTTATATATATGAATATGTGATTTGGATGTCCTCAGCCTGGATTTGAGTAGCAAAATCACAATCCTAAAAAATGGCTTTATGAAGTGTCTTGGGCATATTCATCTGTCTGCTTTTCTCTTCAGACTACATAGCTCTTAAAAATGGAAAACTAGGGAAATGCACTTGTTTGAAAGCTTTCTCTGCAGGATGATTCAGGCTTCTGGCCTTAGTTCTTTCTATTTCTTACAGTTATGGAGCCTCTAGGAAGTCAATTAAGGTTTTAGGAAATCAGAGTTCTCACCTCTGCATTTATTGCTAAAATAAATAACAAAAGAATTAAATGCCCGTCTTCCAAATGCTGCTACATTCAGAAAATAACAGAGCAAAACTTGCCACTCCCTTTAGCATTGTGCATTTGGAGATCTGATATCTTCCAGGTGAAGTCTATTTTATTTATTGAATAAAGCAGATTTCAGTGCTGTGAGTCTCAGAGAGTTGTATCTGGGGACATTAAATTTTCTTCCAATTGCTGGGTGACATGGGATTTGTCCCAGAGACTCATTTCTAGGGATCAATCAGCTGACCTGATTTTGTCTTGTACTGCTTCTATTTTTTAGGAGAAATAGTTTTATTTTAACAGCATCAAAATCAATGATATAGCTTCCAAAGCCTAACCCCAGAGTGTGGAAGGTCATATTTTAAGAAGTGTTGTGTCTGTTTTCTGATTCATCTATTCATCTGTACCTTGCTGCATTGTTACTTGGCAGTCAAGGTAAGGAGTGGAGATCTCATTAGTGTTACCATTTTCCCAAACTGGAAGTGTCATTAATTATAGCAGAGTTCATTTGACATGCTAGAAAACACTGTTGATCAAACCTGTCTCTGTGCTGATTCTCTACCTTCTGTCGACTTCTCCTTACAAACAGCTCTGCAATCAATGCTTCGTATTATTATTATTTTATATTTATCAATGAAGTCCCAAATACGACAGGATCTCAACTACGCAGTCCAGTTGGTTTTGATCTGTGGATGCTCATCAGGCTCCACCCACCACCTGGACAGTTCTCAAAAAGAAACTAGACAATAATGGATGCAGTGGTAAGCTATCTTCACCTATCATCCATAGAAAGCTACCTGGAAGAAAGTCAAAGTACAAGCACTTCATTCCAGGAGCAGCATTGGATCATGGCTCCCGCTGTACTAGAGGAGAAATCAGTCAGCCTGCTAAAGTCATCAGACAGAAGTGTTTCCTGCCTGTCAACCAAGCATGTTTAAATTAGTGTGGCACCATGTGATACAATGTTGTTTAATGCTGTGTCCATTATCTGAGATTTATTCTTTCCCCAGCAGGAAATCCTGCCGTTACCACTGTCACTCAAGACACTGTAAATAAATACCTCTTTTGTCATTCACCTTGTCCAAGTCTACTTTAATAAGATCATAAGACACACTTCAGAATTGCCAGTGGAAAATCCATCCACAGTAAATACCATTTTTTCCTCACCTGAGCTCCTTTGAAGACTCAAGACTGTTATATAGAGACATGGACACAGTTTAGGAATATTAAGAAACTCCAACAATTTATCCTCCCCTGCTATTACTTTTGTTCTATTTGAAGATTATTGACATATATAATATATGTGCACTTTGAGGATTATACATATGATCATACAAGCTATAGGTACTCAGATCAAGAGATCAAGTCCTTCAAATTTCTGAGAAGTCTTTAATGGTCTGATCACTCACTGGTCTACCCAAGGGAGCTACCACCCCAATTCTAATGTATGGAGGAGTTTTTACACAGAGAAATAAAATCTTGCACACTGATGTCACAATATTTAAATGAGATTCACAGATTATAACAATAAAATGAAACAACATAATGTTTTATTGAGAATATGGCTGTTTGTAGATTGCTAATACTGAACAATGTTAAACTGGTACCATATAATGTTCTAGTAGTTCTTGAGTGATGGTATCATTTATTAATGATGCTCTTTACAAATTTTGTTGTTGTTGTTGTTGTTGTTGTTGTGTGTGTTCACATTTATGTGTGCTGTATGCATTCCATGCATGTGTGTGTAGGTGTATGCATGCCCAGCGGACATGTGGAGGTCAGAGAAGCACGTTCAGTTAGTCCTCATCTTCCATCTCTCTTGAGGCCAGATTTCTCTGTCTTTGGAAATTCTCTGTAGGTCTGTGCTACACTCACCATGAGTTTCCTGGAAATTCTGTCTCTGCAAAGTCAGGGTGCTGGGATTACAAGAGCTTGCTATGGTTTAGACATATTATGTGTGTGCATGTTCTGATGTGGTGTGTGTGTGTGTGTGTGTGTGTGTGTGTGTGTGTGTGTGTGTGTGTGTGTGTATGAGGCCAGACATTGATTCTAGCTTACCTCTTCAGTCTGCATCATATGTTTTTGAGACATGGTCTGTCCCTGAGCCCCAATTCATTGATTCATCTAGACCAACTAGCCAGTAAGCCCTAGGGATCCCTTGTCTCCACCTCCCTAATGCTGGGGTTACAGGCACAGAGCACCACACTGGGTTTTTTGTATGAGCACTAGAGACCCACACTTAGGTCCATGTCCTTCTTGTTTGTAATGTTTGCTATTTATTTATTTATTTATTTATTTATT
This sequence comes from Zapus hudsonius, assembly GCA_004024765.1. NCBI lineage: Eukaryota > Metazoa > Chordata > Mammalia > Rodentia > Dipodidae > Zapus > Zapus hudsonius. Next base: position 25,728 of record PVHP010018208.1, on the reverse strand, counting down.
TATTTATTATAGACTCAAATTGCTTCTGAAATCATTTTCTTTTATAAACATTTCTCTTTCACTAGTTTATAGAAATCTGGTTAGGATTTATCTTAATTTATTTAAACATGATTTTTTGGAATTGTTACACAATCACATTCCCTAGGGATTCTGTTTCTATTCATCCCAGAGAGAGAAAGGACACAGATCAAAGAAATGATTGTAACCAGGTCCAATGTGGTGAAACTGAGTTTGTCAGGATTACTTGAGAGAGCATAGGCATGGCAGTTAATTTCTGTTGTCAACTTGATTAGATTAGGAGCCAAGTAAGAGTGGGTCTCAGGATGTTTCCAGGAAGAATTCCTGGAGGCAGGAAGACCTTCTCCCAGAGTAGTTAGTCCTTCTATGAAGAAGCTTGAGGACTACTCAATGCCTTCTACCTGGCTGCCTCTCTTCTTGCTGGTCAGTGCATCGCCTCTGTTGCTTCTGTTCCTTCCTGGATATTGCAACACATCTTCATCAATCTTCTGATTTGGACTGGAGACCTGAGGCCTCCTGACCTTCAGTGCCAGATTAGGAACTGTTGAGGCATCCAGCCTGGTGGACTGAGCAGCTACTGGGTTCTCAGACTCTGCTGACTGTAAACAACCGTTATTGAACTGGCCAGCTCATATCCTGTAAACCAATCTAATAAATCTCTTTATAATATATTCTATCAGTTTGTTCTATCAGTTCATTCTCCTCTAGAGAATCCTGAATACTCTAATGGGTGAAGACTTCTTATAGGACTATGGGTGACATCTTGTAATTTCATAGAAATATTCAAATTATTTGCTCCTTTTTAAATGTATTTTGAGGTATGGTTTTGCACTAGCCCTGGCTGACCCAGAACTCACTTTGTAACCCCCACTGGCCTGATACTCATGGAGAGTCTCCTAACTCTGCATCTAGTTTTAGAAAGCTTCAATGGGTTCACTTAATATGCACAATTTAAAAAAAGGAGTTTGGAGGATTCTGAGTGTTTAGACAAAGATTCCAAATCTTAGGTTGCACGGTCCCTCTCAAAAATGTTTCCTTCAGTAACTAAAAGTTTTTATCTACTTGCAATATTACATCATAATTCATAACAAGTGGTAGCCTCGATTGTAGGTAGTTTTCCGTGTCCACTCATGTGTGACATTTACAAGGATCCATGTTTTTTGTATTGTCTTTTTAATTGTAGAGTCATTTTTGGTAATTTATTTCATCTCCCTATTATAATCACCCTGTCTTTTTGATGTTAGTCCATAACTATATGCCTGGGGGGCACCTGTTTACTGGGTCATGTAAAGCTATGAAATTACAAAATTTGATTGATTGATTGTTACTCTGGTCTAGAATAGCTATTATCTTTGAGCACTGAAGACTGTGCTCAGGAAGTAAGTAGAGATGCTTGGAAACAATAGCATACAGAGGCATTTTCAGTGTACTCTGCAGTGCTAAACAAACCCCAAATTAATTTCACTATGGAAATTTCCTACAATGACATAATGATACGGACACCAATGGTAACATTTTGATAACCACATTTAAAATATAATGTATTGGTAATGGTCAGACAATAAGTAGCGATATGATTTTCTAGAAGGGATTGGTAATTTATGAGGCCATATAGAATAATGAACTCATAATTTTATTGGGGAGGCTGAATATGTTAACCTTTCAAGTACAATAAAGTTTCAGTAACAGTTAAGAGGTTATTATTCAGTTAAATTATTTCTCAGTTCCCAAAAGCTACAGTGTACTGTAAGAAACATTAGTGAGCAAAATATATCCATATATCTCCATAGACTTATAAAACATTGATTGCATTTTTACAAACTTTCTACCCAAAGATGAATGGGACTTGGTAATTTTCTCTTGCATAAGTTTAAATAAATTTCACCCTTATGTATTGTCAGTATAGATGACAAAAAATAAAAACAGGAGCCATGCCGTCTTAAAATAGTCAAGTTTGTTATGGATTATTTCAGGTTCCATAAGAGTGTGCTTATAAGAATTCTCTTGGAGTAAAAGACTAAAACCACTATGTTAAGTACGCAAACTTTAAAGTAGTTATCAGTATCATAAGTGGTAATTTAAAATAACTCTTATGAAATCAGAAGCCATCAATCAAGATTTATTACCAGGAGATCACAAGCTCAGATCCTGTAAAGCAGTGCATGGAAAATGTCAAATTCCAGTTATTTTAACATAAAGTATTTAATTATGAGTAGCTTTGTTTATTAAATCATACCAAAGGGAGAAAACAAGGGGAGCATATCGCTTAAAATTAACTGTTGATTATTAACTTTGGTTTTTCCTCTGATTATCATCAGCCAGGGTATGACAAGCTTTCTTCTTGTAGCTGTTTATATGTGTTCAAATGTGGGTGGGTATATGTGCACATGTGTGCATGTGCATTTGGAGGTCTTGGGTGCCATTCCTCAGAAAGCACCTTTAATTTTTTGAGGCAGGGTCTCTCACTAGCCTATTCTTCAAGGAAGCAGACTGGTAGGCCAGTGCCACCTGCCTCTGCCTCTCAAATCCTGGGATTGCAAGTAAACACCATGCCTGGCTAATTTCCATAGATTTTTGGAACTGAACTCAGGTTCTCATGCTTGCAAAGCAATCAGATTACAGACAGACATATCTTTCCAACCTTTTTTATAAGGCAGACTAGTGTGTGTGTGTGTGTGTGTGTGTGTGTGTGTGTGTGTGTGTGTGTGTGTTTGTGTGTGTGTGTGTGAAATATTGTCTTCACTGATTCATACCTAGAACAATCATGGTGAATCCAGAGATTAACTATAAGAATAAGTGTACAATGAACATAGAGTGAAGATAATTCTCTGATGTAAATAATTAATTTCCTTTGAACAACTATCCAGAAGGCATACTACTATATTATATAATACTTCTAGTATCAATTTTCCTTCTGGTATCCTGATAACACTTGTTTCACCATTTAATCTTTTTCACAGTTCATAGAATTGTGCTATTTCAATTTTATTTTCATAATTTTCTTCTTCTGTTTTTCATTTTACCTATTTTTTTTGGATCTGGGTTCGAGTTCGCTGATTCTTTCCATTGTTCCATTTAATCTACTCTTGAGCCTGTTAAAGGTCCACATCATCTCTTGTTACTAGTTTTCATTTTTATAATCTCTATTTTATTCACTCCGATACTTTCTACTTTTATAGATGCCTGCTACAGATCTATTTTACTAGAAAGCTTAATATGTCAAACATAGCTTTTTGAAATCCTTGTTGGAGAGTTCCAACAACTGACTTCATAGCTACATATGGTTCTGCTGCCCTTTAGAAAAAAACAACCCTGCTCTGAGCATAACTGTCCCTTTCTTCTTCTGGATACGCTTAGCCATCCTTCTAAAATGCAGACATTTTACACAGGACAGCGTGGGATGACATAAGCATTCTTTATTTATTTTACATTTGATATACCTTTTGATTGTGCCTGGATTAAGTGTGAAGTTTCCCAGAAATCTTGTCAGGGTTGTCTTGGTATTGAGCTCTGTTGTTACTATGGCTAACCTTGATTAACAGTTTTCAAATCTCTCCTCATAGTTTGTGTCCAGTGAACTCAGGGTGTGGAGCGGGACTCTGACTTCCCACAAGAACCATCTCCATCTGGGCTCCAGGCTTGGCTTTGGGTCTCCTCTTCATACACTGGCTAAAACAAGTACTTCTCACTAAAATGAATATTTCTCCCAGATTTTGAGCAGCATGTGAGTGTTACTAACCACTCAATATTTGCTCAGTCATTCCTCATTGAATGTGTTGGGTATTATGGGGCAGTCTCTGAAGTTTTCCTTCAGCTTTTCACTACTGATCATTTGTTTCCCTTCCCTTTAAATCCAGAGGAAATACAAGATAGTAGAATCCAGTACAAGCAGCTTCCTTCCCAAAGAGACTGTGTCTTAATCGCAATCTGAAATGTCCTCCACAGGTTCATGATCAGAACATGTGTCCCCACTCAGTGGACATTAATCTGGGAAGCTGTGAAATCTTTAAGGCATGGAGACAACCTGGCAGAAGTAGATCCCCAGGAAGAAGCCATCGAAGATGACACCCCTACCACATTCCTGCTGCTCTAACTTTCTCCTGGTCTGCTGTGATCTAAGTAGCCTCTCACACATGCTCCAGCTCTGCCTGCCTTCACCACCATAATGGACAGAAATCCCAAGCCAAAACGATACTTCCTCACTTATGGTCCTTTCAGTTATGTAAGCATAACTAAGGCTGTCTTCTCCCTCAGGGAAAAAGAATGCTCTGGACGCTCCCACATGCTTGCATCAAGCACATTCAAGACTGTGTCTCGTCCAAACATGACTGATCAGGATACAATGAAGAACTGATTTCTCCACCTCAGTAAGTGGAGAACTTGGTTCCAGAAAAGACCAATAGAGGCTATTGGTTTGGCAGAAAGGGACATTTGTCACAGGGTTGGCTGAAAAATGATTGTTAAAGAAGTCTAAAATTCTAGAGTTTAAAATGCTAAGTTTTGACGGAAAAAAATGAAATGAAAAGGAGGATGCAAACCAACGCCAGAACACTGACAGAATCAAATGCTGGAAAAGACAAAGATGCAATATGATCTGTCATTCACCGCTGGCAGGAATCTACAAGGACAGTCTCTTGGAGGAGACAGATGGACAATGTCTTCAAAGACTAAATATGCTCTTGCTGTAATACTGGAACTTGCATCTGGATGTCACCCCTGCCCCCACTAAAGGCTTATATGTGCAAGACTTGGTCTCCAAACCATCCTGACTCTACTTGGATATGTTGGAATCTAAGAGGTAAGACTTAGTGAAGGAACTTTAGCTCATGGGGGAGTGATGTTGGGATCCAGCCCCCCCCTCTCTCTATCTCTCTCTATCTATCTATCTCTCTCCTTCTCCCTTCCTCTCTTTACTTCCTGGTCACCATTGGTTTCTTCTACTTTGTACTTCTTTCACAGCACACTGACTCTCTACAGAACCAAAATAAAGAGCCTGAACAACAATGACTGACCACCATAAAACCCTAAGCACAAATCAATAGTTTTTCCTTTCAAACTTGTTTCCTCAAGTATTTTGTCACAGTCAAGGACATTTGACTGACATATAGCCTAGCAACTGTGAGTATGGAGCATGCTATTCACTCTAAAAAAATGGACACATACATCTACACAAAATTCTGCCCAGATATGTTTTCAGAAGGTCATTCATGCTTCCCAAATCTTGGAAACAATCAAAATATCCTTTAATAGTAGGGTCTCACAGGCCTATTGTCCCAACCACTGTGATAGTTGAGGCAGGAACATCTCAATTTCAATTTGTCATTGGTTATAGAATGATTTCAAGGCCCATCTGGATAACATCGTGAGACCCTATGTCAAAATTAAAAAGTGAAAAGAACAATGGAGATGTAAATTGGTGGTAGAAGGCTTTACTGTCATTCACAGGACCCCAGGATTAATTCCCATTGTCAAAAAAAAAAAAAAAAGACAAAACATTTAAATAGGTGAATAAACTGTGGTGTTTCCACGTAATGGAGTATTTGTAATTAGCAAAGGGAAAAAAGCCATTAAGCCATGAGAAAACATAAAGCAGAAGTAAATGCATATTAAACATGAAAAGAAGTCAACACAGAGAGGCTATTTTATTATTCCAATCACATGAATGTCCAGCCTGGGCAGTGAAAAGAGCAGTAGTTGATGATTTGGGGCAGTGGAAATACTCTGAATAACAAACACTATTATGTATGTTGGTACCCACAGAATCCACACCGCCAAGAGTGAAACTCCCTGTAAACAACAGACTTTGGTACACATCACCTGTGTATCAGTGAGGGTCCACCACCTGTAACAAATACCCGGTTATGGGGTGGATGTTTATAATGGGGGAAGTTCAGGTATGTGTGGAAAGGTAGTAGGCTGAAAATCTCTGTACTTTCTATTCAAATTTGCTGTGAATCAAACAATTGCTTAAAAAAAATGAAGTCATGAAAGACTGGCTGTTAATGGGCCAGGAAGATCAGTTGAATTTAAATGGTAAGCTTCCCACTTCTGGATACATGGGGAGACTGAATTAATTTTTACTAAGAGAAATTGTCTTAGGTGTAATAAACAGTTTTTAATTTTTTATATGTCATTAGGCATTGTAGATTGTGTTAATGAGCTGTCCAATGGAATCTGAAATATTGATGTGCAGTGTGGAGAGGAGTCAGCCAAATACAATTATAAGACTAAGAGATAAGATATTAAAATTAAACAAAAATGACATTTAGGCAGATATGTTTTTAGCAGTAAGAGCACAGAAAACTGCATCTGTATCTTCAGTACTCTAGAGTATCAGAAGGACACAGAGAAAATTAAAATATACCCCATCTTCTCATCTCCCACATTATACATATTTGTAACTGAAAGTGATCACCTTATATTACTTTACACTTATGGAAGATTCGTCATTTTTATCTGTTCCCAGAAAGGAACATGGAAGACTACAGTATCTACTATGGGCTGAGCTAGGCCAATTCTTAATTTTATTTACTAAGTATATATGGAGAGGGTGTTTTTATGTTCTTTTAAAAATACAGAGCATGTAACCTATGCTGTGCTTTGGAGAGAGTTGTGTGTACTTGGCAAGTTTTGAAACCTCTCTGAGTTTCACGATTTACTAGAAAACAAGAAAATATTTCGTCATGGGGTTTTGTGAGGATGATTTATGATGTAGTGTATGGAATTGTTTGGAAATCTAAAATATTTGAATATAAATGATTACTATTGTTAGTCTATATAAATCATTATTATTATTCTTATTCTATTTCTTCTTAATTGTATGCTGGCGTGTATGCAGTGTATGTGTGTGTGTGTGTGTGTGTGTGTGTGTGTGTGTGTGTGTGTGTGTGTGTGTGTGTGTTCTGGAGTTCAGAGAACAACTGTGGTACCAGTCTGTCTGATCTTATTTTGAGGCAAGGTCTCATGTTCATAGCCAGGCTGTCTCACCAGTGTCAGGGAAATTCTCTTGCCTTGCCTCTCTTCTCCTTGTGGACACCCCGGGACTATGGATGTTAATTAGCACAAACACTGTATGGTCTAGTTTTGTGGGGTCTGGAATCCAAACTTGGCTGTTGATATTTGTTGACAAAAATTTTATCCAGTTAGCTGTCTCCCCAGTCCCTCTTCTTATTTCATTTGTGTGTGTGTGTGTGTGAGAGAGAGAGAGAGAGAGAGAGAGAGAGAGAGAGAGAGAGAGAGAGAGAGACCCCATGTACTCACCTGAGCACTTAGGCAGACAGTACTCATCTGTGGTGCTCAGGGCAGAGCTTCAAGTGTCCTGCTCCAGCACTCCTTGGCTCTTCTACCTGGTCTTCATCTGAGCCAGAGTCTCTTTAAAGATTCTGGAACTCGCAGGGCTCCAGTGAGTCTCTGGTCCCTGCTCCCAGGCAGATGGGGATAGAGGCAGGTGTGGCCTCAGTCAGCTCTTGAAGAGGGACCTGAAGATGGAGTTCCAGCAGCTCCAGGACCCCACAGGTCCTCATGCTTGTGCAGGAAGCACACATCCCTGAGTCATCTCCCCAGCTCTATCGTTTTCCTTCTTGATCCTTAGACACAATTATTCCCTCAGCGAATTAAGCACCTAAATAGCTCTTATTGTTTTTAACAGTCTTGAAAAGTAGTCAGGCTGCATAATGAATTTCCTTAAGACTCCTGGATCAATGGAACCTTATGCATACCAGGTTAGCAAATGATCATAGAGAAATAAAATTAGAAATACAAGTGCACTTAGAAACCTAACAGTTTCTCTCAGTGTTATGAAGAATGATAGGGCCATTAAGAAGCAATTCCGTATTCTAATTTAAGACATAAGCATGAGAGAGAGAGAGAGAGAGAGAGAGAGAGAGAGAGAGAGAGAGAGAGAGGTGACTTGCTAAGCATTGTGAAAATAAACATCTGTTTAGACTGTTATTACTATTGTTGTTTAGTTTCCATATTTCTGTTGAAAGACCACCTCCTGGAGTTGGTCCTGATGCATCATTTTTCCTCTTCTGAACCAGGAGACAGACACACGCAGGCCAGCTCTGTGACTCTGTTTCCTGGGCGTGTGTCATTGGCATTTTCCCTGATGATCTCCTTTCCCCTCGTCTTAGACCCGGGCCCAGACTATTTGCTCATTCTGGAGGCGCAGACCCTGACAGCTCAGATGCTGCCGGCAGCTAGCTCTCTGTCAGCCTGGAGATGAAGGGGGCTCTGGGTGAGGGGCTGGGGCACCTGCTCCAGCTGCTCTTCACGCTGCAGAGCGGGGCACGTGGCTCACACTACCTGTCTTTCAAAGAAGTCAGCTTCCTATGTGGGAAGATGATCTGTAAATCCCCCAAACTCCAAAGGTGAAGGAAAACACTGCACGTGCTAAATGAGCTCCACTCTTCAATCTGTGTCAGTCTGCAGCTCTTATTTATTCCGCCCATTCCCCTGGGCACATCCAAATTGCTTGAGGTTCAGCTCCAGACACTTATGCCAGACAGAACTGCCACACATCTGTTGGAAAACCACGCACGGTATATCTTGCAGAGATGGAGTTGGTGTATAATAGCGAAAGGATGCCAGACCAGAATCTAAATGATGTGGGTTACAGTCTCAGGCCTGTGATGGATTAGCTATGTGGCCTTCACTTATGCTTTCTGTCTAGACCGCAGGGTTTTTTTTTTTTTTAATTCCCAAATCAGATAATCACTTAAATTCCTTTTATCCACGATTTTGTGATTTCTAAACAAGCGATTATAATAATCGCAGCTTTGTATTGAACACAGACTTTGGGCTAGAAACTAAACTAAGGCTTTTTACATGAATTAAATTATTTGCTCCTCAGAGCAGGCCTTTGATGAAGTAAGAGCTGTCACTTATTGATTCAGACAGGAGGAAAGTAAGGCTGTAGACCTTCCAGGTCTCATTGATATTCAAATGTTTCCAAGGAGACATGGGTTTTAACATGGTCATGGTGGGAACAAAACATCCCCTATGACTGGTCTTTCTAGAACTGGTGCTTTGCCTTAACTTTATACTTGGGTCATTGACATAAGATTTGGGGTTGGATATTAAGACCAGGTGGGAAATCTTTCTTTTTAAACAAGATGGTTTGGGCATTGCTTCCTTGGTTCAGGCGCCTTCTTATGATCACCTTGGACTTTTTAATGCAAAATGAAATTCACTCCCCCCCCACTAAGAATGTTTCCGTTTAGAACGCCGCTTATAGGTGGCAATTAAATTTAATCACTCCATTAGACACACTTGCATATTTATAATATGTTAGATGAAGATAATCCTTGTTGATTTAAAAATTATTGAAAGCATAAAATGTATGAGACGGTAGAATAAGTATTTTTAAATAATGTTGTAATGTCTAGCATTGTGTTCAGGGAGGAATTGGCTAATATAATTTTGATTCGTTATGTTTGGGCATTCGTCTAAGAAGGGAAAAGAGGCCAGAGTGGTTGGAACTGAAACCATAGGTCTAGTGGTAGATCTGAGTGGCCTCAATTTCTTAGTACGTTTGAAAAAACAAAGAAACAATGTAACACTGTTCAGGACACCTATCTCACAAGGTACAGATATGCCCAGCAGTGCAAAAGAACCCTCCGCTTCTCCTGAGATCTTATACTCACAATATCATTTCTACTTCATTCATTAGCATAAATTAATCCTCATGAGAGTATTACTTCTGAGTTTAAAGCATTGAAGTATTCCCATTTCAAAAAAAGTTAATTCAATCCAACAATACTTTTCTCTTCATCTTGCAGGTCTTGGGATGCTAGCCTGTCTTCTCTTGCCTTTCATAGTTCACCACGGAGTGATAGTGATTCAGCCAGAACCTATAATCTTTCCAGGTATTTACAGGAAAATTTCTATCTACCTGGGACTCTCTTCTTCTTGCCAAGGTTAGGGATCTCTTACTTCCTGCCCCAAGGCAGTATTCATATTCCCAACTCTTAATAATGCTGCATCACTGCATTACAGGCATCACTAATCCATTAGATTGTAATAGCCAGACCACATTGTCTTTTGCCCCCTGGTGGACAAGAGATAAATTGCAACAAATATTTTCTCTTAATAGAGATCAAAGTTCATTTTCTCTGACTCTCCAAGAGCTATGTTAAAGATAATTTTTCAGCATTTAGGTATCTGTCTCTCTCAAAATGTACGAGATCATGGGACAGAAATAGAGAAGTAAATGAGTTTTTAAACATTGATTTTGGAAATCCATTTATATAGCAATCACTTGTGAATATAGCTGAAGGAGGCAACGTGTAATTGGCCCAGTCAGTTTTAAATCTTACACAAAACTCCAAGTCAACAATGACTTAACAAGTACACGTGTCGGTGTATTCTTCATTGTCATAGGAGGTAATCATGGATCTCTGAAAGGATTCGTTCCTGCTACAACAGTTTGATGAGAGTAACCTTGGCCCCTGCAAGCTCTGCTTCCAGTCTTACCGTGTGACCTCCCCCTCTGGCATTCATTCCTAATGTGATGCCTGCTTTCATGTTGTGATGTGCCCTTTTTAAAATTTCCTGTGCCCATTGTTTTTAATCACTATAATGATCATGATATTATTGAGAATTAACATAGGCTAGAGAATAAAAATTATGAAAGAAGAGGCTGATGATCGATGATCTATGAGGATACTGTTTGGTCACTGAACTAGAACCAACTGCCTTCACTCTTAAATCCATAGTGCAGATGTTCAGACAGAGTCTGCTTCTTCTCACAGTGTGTTTGCTGCAGACATTTTTCTTACCCCAGGCAAATGTGGAGCCCATCCAAACTGATTTATTCATTGATTTTATATTTTTCACTTTGTCTCTAATTTCTATTTTCACTTCTGTTTTAGTCAGCTTTCTCATTGCTGCATCAAACAATCCAACCAAAAGGCAGCTGATGGGAAGAATGGGTTTATTTTGGGTTACAGACTTGAAGGGAAGCTCCATGATGGCAGGGAAAATGACAGCATGAGTAGAGGGTGGACATCATCACCTCCTGGCCAACATCAGGTGGACAACAGCAACAGGAGAGTGTGCTAAACACTGGCAAGGAGAAGCTGGCTAGAACAGCCATAAGTCCACCAACAGCAACATGCCTTCAACAAGGTTCCAAAATGGCCACCAACTGGGGACGAAGTATTCAGAACATATTCTTTTGTGGGAGACACCTGGATGAAACCATCGCAACTTCAGTTTGCTTTCTTCAGAGCATTGAGACTGTCTTGTAATCTTTCACATACCTTCTATGTGGATAACCTTCCAAGGAAAGTCCCTCTAAAATGATTTTTCTCTTTATTTCTGGATGATCTCATCATAAGGTAAAACTCAACAGGATGCTTTACTTAGATTCCTATGAGGTCGAGAGGCCATACTCTCTGGAAGTATGCTCTTGATTAGCCCTCTCCGTTCTGCAGGTTTTCCTCTAGGCTTCAAACTGTAGCCATCACCTGAGGATCATGGAAAGGGCCAAGATTAGTTCTTGAGGGATCAGGTAGGGAGAGTGGAGGGTTCAAGTTAAACTGATGGTGAAGAATTCTTATACTTAAATTATGTAATGTGGTGACAACCATGGAGGTTCACAAATCAACTTTCAGTTTACAAATTGATGAGAATCTGCACAGAGTAGAGCCAAGGAATCTTTGACAACTTCATTCTCTCGCTAATTTAACAGATGCTGTTCTGAGCTTCAGTGGCTGTACACCAAGGCTCTGTCTCTGAAATGATTTTCCCATTACCTACTTATTCATATTTTAAAAGCTAGATAGCAAACAATAAGGTTTTGTTGAATCCTCTACCCTACCTGCTCCTGTGATAGAATTCAGCAGTTCTTTTATGTTTGTTGAAACCATACTTTATATCTGTATTTGATTTTTTACACAAGATACTGCACTCCTCCTGGTTTTACATCTACCTTGAAGTCAGTAAAACAGTATTGCTATTGTAGAAAAAACTGTAATGTGGGTGTGTAATCCCAACTCTTGGGAAGTGGAGGGAGAATGATCAAGAGAGATTCAAGGCTATTCTTAGGTAAGTTTAAGGCACACCTAGACTACTTAAAGCCCAGCCACACACTAACAGTCACATTTTAGCTTTGATATTTTAAGAAAATTAATTAAATCCTTCTACAAATAGGTACACATTGGATAGAAAAGAATGCTTTTATGTTTGTTTCATGGTTTGCTTCGAAATTATTGAAGTCTCCAAGTAGATCTCTGTTTAATTAGTCAAATTCAACAAGAAGGTCATGTAATCATAGTACCATTTTGGATTATCCTATTTAAAAGATGCTGATTCCACAGCGAGCATGCACATACACACAAATAATAATAATAATAATAATAATAATAATAATAATAATAATAATAATTGAATAATCACTTCCCTTTGCTGGAGAGATGGCACAAAGGTTAAAGGCACTTGCTTGAAAAACTTGATGGCCCAGGTTTTAATCCTCAGTACCCACATAAACTAGATGCACAAAGAGGCACATGCATCTGGAATTCATTTGCAACAAGAGGAGGCCATGGAAAGCCCACCTTCACTCACTCTGTCTCTCCTCTCTCACTCTCTGTCTCAAATAAATAGATCTTTTTTTAAAATCAGTTACTCTGTTAGCTTCAATTAAGGTCCCTACCTTATAGTTGTCAAATACAAGCTTAATTTTTCCAATGTCTGTCCAGTAGTGAACTATTACCAACAGTATTTTTGTCTCTAGAGTTGTTGACAGAGTTGTTTGGGGGATGCACTTAGGCAGATGTGTCAGGGAGACCTTTTTATTTTTCATTTCAGCGTCATCAACTTATAACTGAACCAGGGCTTCCTCACAGAATTCATCTGAGCACACTTTTTATTTCAGAAGGGTTAGTCAAGGTGAGCCAATGGTTTGATGAGTAAGCCTGCTTTCACAGACATATGCAAACTTGAATGTATCAATGTGCTGAGAGAAAATCATAGAGTTAGTGCCTTCAGCCTCTGCTCATTGTCACATGTTAAGGTTCCTTAAGTGTCTTCACTTACTGTAGTGACACGTAACTAATTATGGCCCATGTTCCCAGTGATGGCACCAGCTATTTCTTAATAGATAGAAACATATACATGTACATGCATACATAAGTCCCCATATAATTATAAGGGTATATAAGCATATAAATGTTCACATATGATATGTGTGACTACTGATATCTCTCTTTTTAAAATATATTCATTTAATTCTTTGCAAGCAGAGAGAGATAGAAGAGACAGACAGAGAGAATGGGTGCCCCAGGGCCTCCAGCCACTGCGAACAAACTCCAGATGCATGTGCCACCCTTGCATCTGGCTTTACATGGGTACTGGGAAATTGAACCCAGGTTGTTAGGCATTGCAGGCAAGTTTCATAACAGCTGAGCCATTTTTCCAGCCCAATAACTTTTTTTGCATCATTTATTTTTTAGGTATTGATTGGTTTTTATTTGGGGGAGTTCCTATCTAGAGTGGACATATGGAGGTCATAGGACAACCCTGAGAGGTCTGTGCTCCACTTTCTGTGAGACAGGGTCTTTGCCACTAGAAATAAGTCTGGCTCAGGAGCTTCAGATTCTCCTGCCTCTGCTTCCCTTTGTCATAGACGTGTGTGCCTCCTTGCATCTGTCTGCCCATGTTTATAGTACTGGGCAAGAGAACCGGGGACATCAGCCTTTGTAAGCAAGTTCCCTAGCTGAGTCATCTCCATAGCACCATAACTGCTTTATCTTATTGTAAATCTTCCTACTGACACATCATTAGATTCTCTTACAAGCTGATCTAAAAGAAGGAGCAGGCAGCATGGTGCCTAGGGAATAGGAAGGAATGATCTGGATGTTTAGTGTTTAACAGGACCTTTAGACTTAAGGATGATGGTTAGGTCATAGGATATAAAGACATGTCTCAGCATGGAATACCAGCTAGGAATCAATAGCTTCAAAAATCAATTGAGGAGAACTCTAAGAAACGAATCATTTTCTTTCAGAGCAATTCTGTTTCCATTTGATTGTCCTTTGATATCAACATATTTAAAACCCCAGCATACGTACCCGAGGCCCTCTAGGAAACATGATAGAATTATTTGTGTGGGTTGAAGAAGCAGGAGATCATATTGGCAAACACAGTACAGATGTCTTTTCAGTCAAAACCATGTATGGAATTATAAAAATGCTACAGCTAGCATTTATTATGACACAAGTGTCCTCTCTCCTGCTAGGGGCGCTCCTCTCTCCTAAATATGTCTGCTTAGCTCGACTCCTGCAGAGGCATTTCTGATAGACACATGGAAGGAATACAGAAAAGCTGAGGTGATTGCTGTTTCCTTCTCAGAGTCTTTGTGTCTCTGGCCAAGTTAGGGTGGCGTGATTAATATGAGATACAGATGTCAGCTGTGCAATCAATGTCCCAGGCTGTCTGGCTGATTGGGCTGTGCAGGTGACAATCTCCATTTGCCTGGATTGGGGAAGGAGGAGAGATCTCTGTGTGGCACCTCATTCGTAGTATTTATTCACCAGACTATGAGGATTTAGAGGAATATGATAAAACTCCATGACATAGGAGATTTACAGAAGTGAAGTAGTGAAGGTATGCTAAATTTTTATAGATATGCACGGTCCCTCTTCCACATTCTTGGCTACTAATGGATTCCCAACGAGAGAAAGTAGCTAATCCGTCTTATTCAAAACAAACACAGATTTTGGAACTGATCTTGCATCTGACACTTTAAAGCTGAATATCTTTATGGCGAGTTAAATAAAGCAATCTGAGCTTCACTTTGGCATCTAGTAGATAAGCATGTTAAAATCTCTCCAATGTTTCTGTTGAGATAATTGAATAAGAATGTACAAGAATTTGTGTGGCCCCTTAGAAATGGAAGCTGTATCTTTTATTCTTTTTTTTTTTACATTGAATAGAAAATACAAACATCCTCAACTAATGACAATACAGTCTGCTTAATAGAAGTTTGTACTGGGATAAGACATACATATATAGTTGTGTGTGTATATGTGTGTGTTCATTCTATAGATAAGGAAATAAATGGAATTGAATTTAAATTCAGCTTTAATTGCTTGCTCAGGGTAGCTTCACAGTCGATATAGCATTCTTGCAAAATTTTCTGTGTACACCTTCCTGTATTTGACTGGCTATCTGGCTAAAGAAAGCACAGATTTACTAAAAGTCAGAAAAGTTTATAGTGGAAACCAGCCGTCCTAAACCTACCTCAGCAACTCACCTGTCTATAAATTACACAGAGGTTTCATGCACAGAAATGTGGGGCCTGCCTCAAAACTATCCTCATGCATGCCTGGGGAAAACACATGCCCCTCATCACTGATCATGCACTTGTAGAGACATCCAGGGTGGACCCAGACTGTATTTTACAGATTTTTTGGGGGGAGAAGGATTTTGTTAAGCAAGCTTTCAACATGCCAAGGAGAAAATCCGACAGAACTGATGTTTCCCAGTCTCCTCACTAAACTGTTAAAAGTGGCATCTCTGGCTGCCTTCTCAGTTAGTTACTTGCTGACACCCTTGTTAAAAATACTGGAACTTCAGAGTGGTGTTAAGTCTGAAACTGCTGCTCTGACTTTAGAAACTGTCTTCATGCCCTCTTCTTAAATTATAGAACTTAGAAGGAAGAAGTATGTCAAAACAGACACACTGAGGCAGGGGCAGGCCATGAGAGGGAAGGTCCTTTGTGTCCAAGCCAGAAAGTTGGCTCTCAAGGTTTCTGGGAGGCCATAGAAAAACAGCATTCTCACCTTCATCTCTAGCCTCTGGAACTCTCCCAGTGAGAAAGGAGATTTGCCAAAACCCAGACACCTCCGCAGACAACACTATGACTTTTCCTGCCCAGTAGGACTCTTCATCCCTGTCAGCAGAGGTGCAGCCTTGGAAGGAAAACTCAAGAAGGCAGCCATCTGTTGGGGAAATCAGTGCCCTGTGTTTGTGCCGAAACTGGTTCCTGTCAGACTTACTGTGAGAAGGCTGCCAGTCTGGAATACATGGCAGGTTTGCTCCGGTCGGGCTGCACTCAATATTCATTTCATATACTTAAGAGTCAAAGACTGGAACGGCAAATGTGTGCGTTTGCTGGACATCGTTTCCAGATTTGAATTCTGGTTCTCCGGTGACTTAATGAGATGCATCTCTAGTATCGTTAGCCTTGCTGAATATTAAAACACTAATTTGTGAAAATGATCTTAGGTGTTCAATGATATATTGCAGAGAAAATGACCAGCACCTTATCATATAGATGGGGGCTGTGGCAGTTTGAATGTGGAATGCCTTCCATAGGCTCATGTGTTTGGGACAAGCCTCTAATTACATCACTGGCTAGTGGTAATTCAGGAGGTTTGTCACTTTTTTGTGGCAGGATTTGGGGTGCTACAGCTCAAGCACCCCTTGCTAGAGAAATCTTACTCTCTTGCTGCTTCCTTCCAACCGCTGTGGTATGATGTGATGCCTCTTCTGTGCACTGTTATGCTATGAAGAAACTTCCCCTGGAAAACAGTAAGCCTGAAATAAGCACTTTGTTCCCATCA
This sequence comes from Zapus hudsonius, assembly GCA_004024765.1. Taxonomy (NCBI): domain Eukaryota; kingdom Metazoa; phylum Chordata; class Mammalia; order Rodentia; family Dipodidae; genus Zapus; species Zapus hudsonius. The sequence goes on along the minus strand of PVHP010018208.1, from coordinate 9,142 downwards.
GTTTCCATTGGTTGGACGCTTTGTCTCAGCAACAAGAAGGTAAGTGTCACAATGGTGTTGCCAAGGATCCCTGTTGAAGTCATGTCAGGTTCTAGGAGCACAGGAAGTCCTGGAAAATAGGATCACTCAGTCATTTCTATGAGTTCATCAGAGCTGTGGGTGACACAAGGCTACCTTGGCAATGAGGACAATCCATCATGCTACACCAGCCCTTCTGCCTCTGCTTAATAATAGTACAAGTGATTGAAAACTCCACCATTTCTTCTGGGGTAGTTCTCTTGAGGCCTGATTACTTGGTGGAGCTTTTGGGGCTATTAGGCCATTGTATTTATGTTAAGATAATCCCTGAAAGCCTGCTGTTTTGGATGGAGGCCATATTACATCAGCAACATGTCAGCTCTCTGAATGATTTCCTATACAGAACAGAATACCCTTAAATCCTGGGTGGTCTTATTAAATATCAACACTTTGGAGAATGTATGTGTGTATGGAGGCGGGAAATGGGAAGAGCGGGTAATGAGTGGTTAGAAGGGTAAGGTTTTCATCCTCATAGTCATTTTAAAATAAAAATGTATATTATTTTCAACTGAGCTCATTTAAAAAACATGCCTTTTATACAGACACGCAATGCCTTAACTTATCACAATCCATAACTTATAAATTAACTTAACTTAACGCAACCCATAACTTATAAATATTCACTGTATGGAAACTCCATGAAATGACGGGATCTTCAAATATCATACATGGAATTTTAGTGAGTGTGACTCCTGATCTGCATGACTCTGCATCACAGATTCTGGTAACCTGATATACAGAGGTATCACATACAGCATCTCAAGTGGCCTCTAAGTCAACCAGTGACAAGAGGCACATCAAGCTCTTGAAAACTGAATGTGCTTTTGGTTTTCAATGTATCTGAAGACATGAAACTTTTGCTATTAATATGGAAGGAACATGTTCTGCAGAAAATAAGGATTTCTTCATTTTTCTTAAGAAAATGAATAATCAGCAGAAGTAGTCTTTTCAAATTAAATGTCTCAATCGGTATCAGACAGCCAGCACCTGGGGAAGGCCAAATATGATTGCATGTGAGGGCTCCAAATAGCACAGATAAATTTAGAATCTTCACTTGCCAAATCGGGATGATCCCTTTGGCTCCACAACTGGTTGTTCATGTTCTGAAGAGATTCAGGAGCTGCTTGGCTCATTAGGATCTTTGGGTCACTGTGAAACCCACTCACAATCCCTTGGTACCTACATCGCTCACTCCCACTCTTCTGTTTATCAACCGGGGCACTTTCACCCTCATTAGTACTTTTGTGTTTTTCAATGTATGTGGGTATCAGGAAGATCCTGAGGGAGTTGATCTATTAGTTACCTCTGTGGTTTTGTACCTGTATCTATGCAAACACACACACATATATTTGTAAAGGTTTTGGGAATTGGGTAGCTATGATAATTTTGTTTCCTTTCATTTCCTCAACCATGTATCTCTAAAAAATTTCCAAATGATGTGGAGTAGTAATTCTATTCTGGTAAGTTTTAGAACAAGGATTTTCCGCCCTTCTTTTTTTTTTTTTTGCCCCCACTTATCAATCTCCTTAGCAAAGTACAAAATGAGAAGAACATTTAGGAGCAAGGAATCACCCAAATTTTTATTCAGTAATTTTCTTAGGCCAGTGGGAATTGCATGTGCCATAGATGTACCAATGATGACATCGCAATAATGAAACATTTCTTTCACCATGAAACACATCATCACAGACTCTGGGGATGGAGGAGCTGGCCCTTGAGAGTCATCCTTCCATTCCAGTCCGCCTCTCCCCATCTCGACATCCTGACCTGCTGTTCCAGGACTGAGGTGATACATCAGACACATCAAACCATCTTTAATTATGTGAGAACCTAGAAGAATGTGAGAACCTTAAACCTTTGGGTGTTTATGATACATTTAAAGATGTCTGTTGTTAACAAAAATAAAATATAGACATTAATGCTTTCTAAAAACTTAAATTGCTACCATGTTTCAGACATTTTTATAAACTTTTGGGCTCAATATTCCAAGAAAGAACTGTATTATTTCTGAAAAATAGAGCATGAATATTAACCACAACTGTTTTACCAGTGGTCACTATGCAGATAAGATTGAACATTTCTGGAAATGTATATCCTATATATTTCTTCTGAAACTATGGCTTTGTACTATGTTGGGAAAAATAAACTCATTTCTCCTTCTATTTCTGGGTTCTCTCAGGCATTGGATTCTGGAACCAAACCAAAATTCATTTGGTATCAATTCTAGCTAATGCCTCATAGCAGTTACTTAATAAATATACCCAGACATTGAGTCTTCTCTGTATTATTTTTCTCTCTTTTTATTTAACTTTATTCATTATTTATTCCTATGTTAATAATTTCCTCTCCCTCACACAATATATTAGAGTTACTTAATTGTATCACGTATAAAAAATTATCAGCCAGTTTAATGAAAGCACAAAAGATATTGAAAAAATATTGCTATACATTAAAAAAATTGGAATGCATTCTTTCCTGTGTCTTTCCAAGGATTCTCACTATAAAATAAAATAAGTGATAAAATTGTGCTGATTAAATATTTATTTAGGGCAGGAGAGATGGTTCAGTGGTTAAGGCGCTTGCCCACAAAAACCAATGACCTGAGTTTGATTCCCCAGTGTCCATGTAAGGCCAGATGTACAAAGTGGTACATGTATTTGGAGTTTGTTTGCCCTGGCTAGAAGCCCTAGCATACCCATTCTCTCTCTGTCTCTCTGCATCTCTCTCTCTGTCTCTCTCTCTCTGCTTGCAAATAAATAAATAAAAATACCTTTAAATTCATTTAATAATATATAAAAGAGTGTGAGCATTGAGGTCTATTTCTAGGACCCAGTGCATTCCATTCTGGCTAATCAGAGTGGCTGGCCCACATATTTATTGAGTGTATACTCTCTGCCAGGTTATTTGTTTGAGTCATAACAAAGAACAGCCATGGTTCCAACCTTCAAACAAATTCATATTTAATTACTCTAGGGGGAGGATTAGGTTGCAATGTCTGGACGTGTAAACCATCACATGTCAGTATGAGAAAGGTTATGCCAGTTTATGTGAGTATGATTGAGAATCTGCGTCAGGAGATATTTCCAATGATGCTGGTACATGAAAGGAGTTGCAAAGAACCCCAGTAGCAACCAGTTCTATAAAAATATAGACATATAAGAGGAAGAAAGCAACTGTGATTCTGAAGCTCATTCTTCTGCATTTTACAGGGTTGGACTAGGTTTTACTCAATTTTACTCAATGTATATATTACAAGTAGCTTCTTTGTAGACACGAGCAAACTATTTATTACTAGTTCTGTTTCCATTTCATAACACTGTGAATGAATTCACAAGATAAAATGCAAAGTTATAAGCCAGACTTCCACTTCTCTTCAGCCAACTGAAATAATGGAGTGGGATATGGATTTATAACACCTTTTTTTTTGTTTTACATGTCTGTGTGTGTACTCATGTGTGTGGGGTGCACATGTGTATAGGTGTGCATGCATGTGTGCGTGGATGCATGGGGAGGCCAGAGGATAACCTTGCGTGCTACTTTTCAGATAATGTTTACCATTTAGGGGTTTCACACTGTAAGGCAGGCCTTTCAGTGGGGCGCAGGATGTGAGAAGGCTCAGGAGAGCTAGAAACAAATATCCTTTGCTGGGAGGGCAGTACAGTGAATTTAACTAGTCAAGTTAGCTAGACTGGTTGGCCAGAAAGATCCAGGTATCTGCCTGTCTGCCTGTCTATCCCTCTCCAGTGCTGGGATTATAACATGTGCCACCATGTCTAGCTTTTTTTTAAAATGTGGGTTCTGTGGACTGAGCCCAGCTCCTCATGCTTGAAAGACAAGCACTTTACATACTGAGCTGTCTCCATATCCCTGTTTTACATTTGCAAAGAGTCACTAGTAAAAGTGTTCCCAGTGACTATCAATGACTGCCACATTGTAGAAAAAACAAGGTCTGCAATGACCATGTCACCCATCGAATACATGTGATTTACGTTCACTGAATATGCTTTTTCTTTTAAAGTGGTTAACCATAATTCTTGAGGATTAAATATCATCCCTTTGCACAAAAAATATTCTTTATACAAATAAGTTAAAAGTAAACTTCGGCACAACTCATCCCAAATGACATTACTAATTATTGTGTTCCAGATTCGTGTCATACTGCAAAGCATCCCAGTTTTGAACCCTAGCAGGATTTAGATTTATGATTTTTAAAATGCAAAGCCAGCAAGGAGCATCTGCAACAACTTTATCTGGTTTTAATACCATAACAAGTATAATTAGTGCCTAAACATCCATATTAATGAGGAGCCTGGGGTTAGAAGTGGATAAGAAGACAGGACAAAAACCTCCAAACATAATAAGAATTGATCCTTTGGGCTGCAGATATACAAATCCCAAGAGATCAGTATAATTTTGGCTGCCAGCTTGACAGGGTTGAGGGCTGCTTAGAAAATTGGTGCCACAGTGTGGGTAGGCATTTGTCATTGCTATATAGCCTATATTTTACAGAAGGCTTTAGAATTGGTTTCATTTAAAATTGGTGTCATGAGGCTTGGAAGAGTTTGAAGAAACAAGACAACCATATCCACTGAAATCCTATGCATGTTTACCTAGTACCAAGGTGGGTCTTGGTCCAGATTCATGAATAATCTTGGATACTTCATTTCCACTTTTCTGAAACTGCATTGAGTGGTCTCTTTACATCACTTGCTATATATATTTTGTTTTTAAAGTGTATCTTCATTTATTTATTTGAAAGAGAGAGAAATAGAGACAGAAAGAGCATGGGCATACCAGGTACTCCTGCCACTGAAAACAAACTCCAGATGGATGCACCACTTTGTGCTTGTGGCTATACATGAATCCTAGGAAATCAAACCTGGAATGTTAGGCTTTATAAGCAAGGACCTTTAACTGCTGATCCACTTACCCAACTCCTGTAAATTTTATTCTGATATAAATCACTTGTCTAAAAAATGGGCAGGTTTTTGAAAGAGCCATTTCTTATCAGGAAGAGCAACATAAACCCAGGAAGAAGTAATCATCCTTTTAAGAAATGGAAAGTTAGCCCATATACCATATGCAAGTAGAAAATTGTCAAATTTCTGTTTCTATGCCAAATTAGTGGTATTAGTTGCATAGGAAATGGTTCTATCCTTACCAAGTTTCAGATCTGGCTAGTAAGTTTTGGTCAGCCATGGTACTCAATACCTGAACTCATATTTGCACTGAGTTGGAAGAGGAGAGTTAAATGGCTCCAAAGTCCTTAAGCAACCTTCTCACCCAGGACCTTGCAATAGCAATAGCAAAATCAGAGCATTGTGAAATTCTGAAATAAAGAATATTTGAAACCACAAAGATCAATTAACATATGAGCAAAATTTAGTAAAACATTATCCGTGAGACATTCAAAGGATACATCTATGGTATCTGAGTTAGAAAGAGAAAAAATGTTGACTCACTGAATGTGATGGCTAAGTTTTTTTGTCAACTTGACCTGTTTAGTAATCTTGTGTGGGTCTCTAAGGTTGTTTACAGGATGGCAGCCCTCTCAGTAGGGGGCAGGATGTAAGAAGGCTTAGGGGAGCTAGGAACAAATATCCTTTGCTGAGAGGGCAGTACAGGAAATAAATCCTAGAGACTCAGTAAGTCAATAAATCTGGGAAATGCTTGCAAGATTCCACCCTAAGGCTCTGTGAAGGGGAAGGAAATCTCTTCTTTTGCTTTGACCCTGCCTGTTTAGCTGCTGTGTGTATGGTGCTGATGATGATCTCTCTCTCTCTCTCTCTCTCTCTCTCTCTCTCTCTCTCTCTCTCTCTCTCTCTCTCTCCATCTCTCTCTTTCTCTCTGCTTGGACCTGTGAAAGCAGTCCAGCCTCTTTCACCATTATGAAACTTCCTCTAGATCTGTAGCTTCAATAAATCTCTTGCACCCATAACTGTGCCTGATTTGGAGCTGTATCCCAGTGGCATGTGAGCTGACCATGACACTGTACTTTGTGCTTTAAGAGCCATTGGCCCTATCATTTTGGGCCTTTGACAATATATCAAATGGTAGGAATAGTGTGTGGTGGGCAAAACTATTTATGCCATGGCTGGAAAGCAAAGGGGAGAAAAGGAAAGGGTTCAGGGTTCAACTATTCCTCTTAGAGATATGTTGTGGTTTTAATGTAAAATGACCCCTATAGGCTCATGCATTGTAAGACTTGGTTCCCAGCTGGTGGTACTATTTGGGAAGGTTGTGAAACCTGTATGAGATGGAGACTTGCTGGAGGTAGTAGCCAAGTCTCACTTCCTGTCCTCTGTCCCTGCTTCCTGACTATTGCAAAGTGAGCAGCCTTCCACTCTATGAAGAAGTGCATCCCTCTCAAAACTAGAAACAAAAATGAAACCTTTCTCCCCTTAAGTCTCATCTAGTCAGAAATGTATTCACATCAACAACTAAAGACCTCTAATCTGACCCACCTCTTAAAGTGTCACCATTGTTAATGTGTCACCCTTGACTCTAACTCATGAGGGAATAAATGAGGGACATTTAATATCTATACTAAAACATTTTGCACCAGGCCTGAAAAGGTCATGTTCATCTCCAGATACAAAATACACTCAGTCTATTTACAAGAATGGCCCAATTCCTTTCTCCTAGCATTCCTGAAAAGTATGTCTAAGTTTTCAGCTGAGTATCAAGGGAAACTTCTCTGTGAGCGCCTATGAAAGTAAAACAGCATGCATACTTCAGGGTACAGTGGCTTGACACGCACAGGATAATGTTTCCTACTTGTGCAAGAATTAGGAAAAGGCTGGAGAGGTGACTTTGTGATAAAGTACATACTGCTCCAGTGTTGGAACCTGAGTTTGCTCTATCTTCAGGACCCTGTGTAAGCACCCCGCAGACATGCATTGGGGTTCACCTACAATCTCAGTGCTTGTGAGCTGGAAACTGGGTAATACCGGAACTAGTCAAACTAATGTAATGAGCAAACTATGAATTCAGATGAGTGATTATGCTTCAATAAATAATGTAGAGAGCAATGAAGAAAGTCATTCAACATCAAACTAAGGCATCCATATACATGTGCACACATGTGCTTATGTACCCACACGTGTGAGCATGCATACACCACATAGACATGCTCACCACACAGACATACACACACAGACAGACAAAGGGAAGGAATGAGAAGATCATAGAAAGGAGGGATCAGCCAAAAACAAGATGGAGACTTAATGAAATAAGCATTAAACCCTAAATCTCCATGTTGGAATTCAGGGTACTCTGGGGATCCATGGTCTCCCAAAAGTTTGGGAAGCCCTCCCCATGTCTGGGCTTGTTGCAGCCCATGAGGACACACCCACTGAGCTGGCTTTGCATGTTATAGACAGCTTTCTCTGACATGTTGAATGTTAGTGACACCTTCTACTTATATTTTTAACAATATGCTTTTATTCTGTCTTGCTTCTTCCAACTCTTCCACCTGCATCCTTTCTAACCAATTCTAAAGGTTTCCTCCCCTCACTGGCTATATAGTGGTGACAAATTCTGATCTGCATTGTGTTACCAATTTTCTAAGTAACCTTCAACCCAGTCAAGTTCGCAGTCAAAATTACATATTAAAGCTGTAGAAAATCAATAATGAATGATTTATGATGTATAAAGTGTATGAAAATAAAAGAAAAAAATATGCTGGAGGAAAGGTCAATGCAATCAACAAAAGAAAGAGTAAGTGCAGAAAGTAGTAACTATCTTTACATTTAAAAATGTTTGAGAAAAAAAAGTATCATGGCAATTTGTGGGAAGAGCCAGGGGCAAGAGCAAAATGGTTTCAATGCAATCACATGTGAAATTGGAGTTTATTGAACTTATTCTCCAAGAAATACATGTTTTTATCAGCCTTGTGGGAAAAAGAAATGTAGTGTTCACAGTCTTTGGGATGATAGACTAGAGAAGTCCTCAATGAAATTCGACATTTGATGGGCTATATAATGGGTAAAGCGATGGACAGAAATAAATACTCCTGACAGAAATGAGAGACCAGAGGAAACATTTGTTGTTCTATAGCTTCCCTAAGAAATTAAAGCCTTCTTCCTTTCAAGGAAAGGAAAATCATACAGATAAAAATTACCTCTCTGTGTCCTAGCATCTGTAGCATCTTTGGGCTTGTATCAAAAATGGAATTTAGAAAAAAAAAGATGAAGAAAGAAGGAAAAAGGGAAAAAAGAAAGAAAGAAAGAAGAAAGAAAGAAAAAAATTTCCTCAACAAATGACTTTGGTTTTTCATCTGTAAAGTCCCAGTGAATGTGGGTTAATTTAAAGTTAACAAACACCAAGAAACATGTCTCATTACCTAAACTCAGTGTGACTCTTATGAACAGGGTGGATAGCACAGTTAGAGCTCAGCCACTAACAATATCAGATGACTAAATGTCAGGGAGAAAATAACTACATTAAATGTTTAAAGAAATTAAACAACCAAACAGAATAAAGAAGATCTTAGAAATTTACCAGACAAAATGGAAAATTGTAAACTGAACTTCAGTTATTAGAAAATATAATTATTAAAATTAACTGCCTAAGGGAGAGATGGGTTAACAATTTAAGGCTGAATTGCCTGGGTTCATTTACCCATTACCCACGTAAAGCCAGATGCACAAAGTGATTCAGAGTTAATTTTCAGGGACAAGAGGCCCTGAGGTGCTCTCTCTCTCTCTCTCCTCTCTCTCCTTGCAAATGAATAATAAGATATAAAAAATAAAAATGAGAACCTCAGTGAAGTCATTGGCAATATAGGTATAACATAAGTAAAGTAAATTAATAACCTGTATAGTTGAATTAATTACTCCAAGTATTAATCAAAGAATTGTTGCTGGTGGGAATGAAAAATGACATAGCTGGTATAAACAGTTTGCTGATAACTCACAGAGGAAAACACAACCTTACCTTAAAACTTACTATTCTCACTTCCAGATACATGCTGAACGAAAATAAATATGCACAATGTAAAAATTTGGAGTGTTGCAATGGTCACAAAACTTTATTCTTAAGCAATGAAGTCTGAAAGAGTCCA